>PVJH01017758.1:0-46986 GCA_004026705.1 Nesogale talazaci | reverse complement strand
CTTTTTTCCTTTTAAAGATAAAATAATTCTAATTTATAATGAAGATTATTTCTAACTATGGAGCACTGTGACTTGATAGGCTAATCATCCAACTGCTAACCGCAAGTTCAGCAGTTCAAACCCACCAGTCTGCTTAGAAAGAGCAAGATGAGGCTGTCCTCTCACAAATATCCAAACTCTCTGGGATAAAACGGGGCATTTAACTTCGTCCTGTAGCGTTTCCATGTGACAGAATAGGCTCAATGGCAGTGAGTATTTATAATTTTGAAAGGTTTAGCTAGATCTAAACAAATAGTATTATAAAAGTTTGTTCATATAGCTTTTAAGCAAAATAATAGAGAGGACATTGCTATTGTACATTGATAATGATATTTTAGAATGCTTTTGATACTTTAGCAGTTTTTATAGAGTTCATTTTGGCCTGCTCTAAAACTGAAGCTATGGTGAAAAAGAAACTTAAAAACAAACCTCTTCATTTTAATAGTCTTATCTAAATGTGAAGAAATATAGAGAAAACTTTAATAACATTAAGTCCTTAATTCTTGTATCTGTTATAATGTATGTTAAGCTGAATTTCTACAGTCAAATATTTCTGAGAGAAAATAATCTCACTTTGCTTACAGTGATAAAAGTATAAAGAAGGCAGACATTTTCTAATTGATACAAAACAGTAAATCCAAACACCTTAAAAAGAACAAATAGACTTTTTAATGGAAAGTGATATCTGGTATGTTGCTTTGTTTGGGTTTTTCATTATAACTATTATTATTCTTTGAAAATCTGGCAAATAAATTACTATATTTAATAAAAATAAAGACAAACTTGAGGCATAACAGATTTGGGGAAAGTATATAAATATGAACATGCCTTCATTTTTATATAAAGCTAGTCTTGTGAAATGGTTAAGATAAAATAAAATGACTATTGGAAATTCAAATGTAAAATACTATTGCAGAAACAGCAAATGGAATCCCAGAGTAGTTCAATATGTCACATCTAAGTTCCAAAAGTTTTTCTCTGGAAGTAAAATAAACATTTTATACATGATACAAATAGTAAATTTCTAATAACCAGTGACTTCATTGTATGAAGATGATAATGTATTGAGTTTATTACCTTTTCTTGCTGTATGATTTAACAATAAAAGAATATTTCTGTTTTTATTTGGTGAGACAAGAAGGAAGTAATAAAAGAACAAAATATGAAATCAGCAAAAATAATTTAATCAAACTTGGATAAAATTACAAGCATAATTTTTGATCCACATTTATAGTACACCTCTATATGAAAGTATCATTCTGTTCTTTTCGCTTCATGATTCCATGCCTCAAGAAGGTGAATTCATTCCAAGTCCTTTCCAATAGAAAAAAAAGGTTCATTTGTTACCAGCAGGGATAAATCCCTGGAAGCCACTCTTAGTAATGTAGAGGGCTAGGCAACATGAGGAACCCCTTCAGCCAGATGTTTTGACACAGTGACTACAATACTGGACTCAATCTTGTGAGGAGGCCGAACTTAGCAATCATTCATTAGGCTGGGCAGTGGTCACTATGGCCACAAAGTGAGTCCACAGTGCTGTACCACCCACAACCACGACTTCTATAAAATTAATTCTTTAGATATGTGATAAATGCTTGAATCCTAGGTAGCAAATCATTGTCTGATTAGATTCCAGCTTTGCAATTATAAGTAATAAGTGAGTGATTTTAAGCCTATTTAAATAGGCTCGAGAAACATTTAAATATTTTGCATAAGTAAATTAAATATTCTGCTCACTTGTTTAATTACTGAGCTTTTAGACAATAGTCTAGTGATTTTTCATTTTCTTTTTATGTGAAGGATTCTTAAGTATCCACATTCATTACAAACTTACTTTTTATTGTTCTTTAGAACATCACAAGTCCCCCAGCCCACATATTATGTATATGTGTAAAAAGATGACAGAATGAAACATCCACTTCCTGTGGAATGAAAAAATGAACTTCTCTCCCTGTTTGCAAGCAATGGAACATTCTGCTTTCATAGTCTCTCCCCAGAGTAAAAGAAAACCTTTTTATTTCTTACTATAAAACAAGGAATGTGTCTATGTCAAGCTTTTCTTACTATCCAGGACCCATTCTTACTGCCTTTATAGACATGACGGTCATGAGTTCATGAAGGGCAGGAGGCTGCCACATTCTCTCACAGGCACCGACACCAGGAAAAGGCAGGCTGATATGAAAAATGCACTTTCTGTTTTTGTTTAAGGTAGTTTGGAAATGCATTAGCTATGTTCCATCAACAAGAACTCATATAAGCTATATGCTGACTTTGTTTATAATTTGATTCATTCATATAAATTCTATTCTAGAATGGAGATCATAATTCATTTATTAACTTTTTAAAAGTTGATATATAAATCCTAAAGTATTCATATTATCCAAAGCAACCCTTGAAAAATCCTGGGAATCATAGATTAAATGGAAGCAAAAGCTATGTGAAAGTTAATAGAGATGAAATTAAAATTTAAAGTATTCGTAGATTGAACATAATGTTTCTCTCAAATTCATCATGCAGCATGAGGAAGATAACATGCCCTCAGCCCTCAATGCTGGTATGATTACCTACATTCTGAAAATGAAAGCCCTAATGATCTGGGTTAGCAGTTCCAGAGACAATATAAGCACTTAGTGTCACTGAGACAAAGTGGAAGTCGAGTGTTTTTTTTTTTTCATTTTTCCATCAGCAAAGCCTATTTAGCCAATGGTACTTCATCATGAAACCAATTCACTATATATTTTTATTAGACTATAATGAGTTTTTTGTGGGTTTTTTTCTTGGAAATTCCAGATATCTAGTTATGTGGACCCATTGAATTTCCAAACTCTGAAAAGATGTGTCTTACCTGGAATCTGAGCAGACGAGTTTCACAGAACCTCTCAATATTATGGTAACATGCTTACTTTAAAACTCAGGCTGACAGTCATTAAGCTGATTCTGACACATAGAGATGCTAGAGTAGAGAGTAGAAGTGCCCTTGTGGGTTTCTCATGCTGCAAATCTACAGAAAAGCAGAAAGCCTCATCTGTCTCCCATGGACATGCCCGTTGTTACAAACTGCTTAAGACCTCAGCTCCCAACCCCTCAGACTGCCAGGGCTCCTACTTACTTTAAGGTCCTCTGTATTCTCTCTTCATCAGACCTTCAGTTCTAAAGCACTTGGCTTGGCGAAGGCTGTAGTCTTTGGTGGGAGTCCTAGCTCTTTTTGTGCTAGATGTAAAGTGGGTGCCATTATGAGGGTTGTTTAGATTAGTTTTGTTTTGTTTTGACTTACCCAGCGCTTGCTGAACATTAAACCAGCAGGATGGCCATGTTTAGAAGAGTCTGTTACAAACTGAGGGCAGAGCACTTTGTCCTCTAAAACCTGTGATTAACGATCCTGGAAAAACTTGGCTCACTTTCAAACTACAGCCTACTCATGAGAGAAACTGAGATGTCACAAAGTGAAAAGGATGCAGAGGTAGAAAGGGACTTTAAGGATGCAGAGGTAGAAATGAACTCTAAAATGCAAGTACTAAAGGATGTTAGAAGAAGAAGAAGGAGGAGAAGTAGAAGGAGTAGGAGAGGAAAAACTGGACAGTGTCAGTGTGTGAGCACTCGGGGAATCTGCGGTGATGCACATCTAGCCTTTGCTGGTAGATTACATCTTCCACCTATGAATGGTTTTCCTGAAACTCCTCTAGACCATGAATGAGGAACTTCTGGAGAAGAGAGCTGACGGTCTGCAGGAGACGTGGAGAGTACCATCGTTTGGTACCTGTGGCACAAGAAGCAGTCGCAGTGGCTGCTGCTGGGCGTCCATCCTCTGAAACTAAGAGCCAAAGACCAGTAGGGATTCTAGGAAGTGTGTCCAGGGTAGAAGGGCAAAAGTCAGGGCCTTAATTGAGCTTTAATGGCTCTAATAAAGCAAGTTCACTGGGAAAAAAAGAAAAAATATGATTCAAAACAGATTAACTAGTTTTAAATAAACAAAGTCTTCGTGTGTGGAAACTTATCAGAGCAGTTAGAGAAAGTAGCCAACCAGACACTTGCTATCTAATTTAAATTATAGGTTGGGGATATTTTGTGTAGTTGACTCAGTATCACACCTCCTAGAAATCACATAATTGAAGCCCCAGAATCCATTCTGTAACCTATTTTAACCTGGAATTGTCCTTTCCCACTTGTGTAGCCCACTTGTGACAGTGAAGCTTTGACCAGGCACCAATCGTGATCTGAGCACGTTTGGCTTTGTTTTCTCTTGTATACCATGTACACCAATCTTCTGAGTTGGCGGGTCCATCAGCTTCTCTATTGGACACATACTGTTGGTTTCCCTCCATTGTGATAATTGTCTTTGTTGTATCTTCGACCTGTTAGTATCTTTTTCAATGACACATATTTAAATACAGGTTTCATTTTAAATCTAGGATAATCCCTCCACTAATTTAGGATGTGATTTGTTAAATATCATAGTGCCAACTGGAACAAGGGCTACCAAACACAAAATGATGTTTAGAGTATTTTAATAAAACTCTAGACAACTCCTCTCTGGCTGCTCCAACTCTGGGTTTTGTTCTCAAATTTAGCAGATTTCTGAGTAGGGGTCATATTTCTTGTTCTTATTTCTGAATTGATTTGGCCCACCAAGACTGTATTCGTATACTTCAATAGCACATTTTATACTCATATATCTCTCACTCTCCTCAATCCCCTTTACAATCACTCCTCATAAAAGGCCCCCTTAACTTAGTCACACGCAGGCTCTCCCTTGCCCAGGTCAGGTGGCCTTCCTCAACTCTCAGATTTCTTTATGGGTTAAAATGCCAAGCTTGGGCCACACTTGGGAAAATCAAAAGTTAAATGAAATCCTAAATTATTTTGTGGGCTCATTTTCACTCATTTCATATTTTTGTTTCTGGTAGAGTAGTAGGTGGTGCATAGAACTGCTATTCCCAAGAATCCAAGCCCCCCAACTGTTCCTAAGGAGAAAGATGTGGCTTTCTACATCTGCAAAGATTGTCCTTCTTTGAATGCAAAAGGGCAGAGCTACCTTACCCTATAAGGTTACTCTGAATTGAAATCCAATTGATGGCAGTGTTTTTTGTTGTTTCTGTTGCTTTTTATTTTTTTCAAACAAGGTATGGAAAGAGGAAGGAACAACAGCCTCAATCAACTGCATCAGGAGCCTGGAAGCATCGTCTTTCCATTTGAAGCTGTATGACATTTATATTATTACAATATATGAAATACAATGTATTATACCATATCAGTTACTTACCAGTAACTACTAACTGAAAGGTGAAACTTTCGATCAACCTAGATCTTCAGAGGCCAGGTAATTAATTCCTGAAAAATCAGCTCTTGCAAATCCTAGGAGCACAGTTCTCTTCAGACAAACGAGAGGGTGCCATAACAGAGAGTTGATGGCAGCTAATTCTAGCCAAGTGGTCCCTAAGTGTAATGTGATCTTTAGATATGTATATGCAAACCCAGTGACATCCCTGGGATCAGTACACCCATATAAAGCCCCTTCGTTTTCTAGTTGACTCCAACTCATAGGCAGCATACAGAACAGACTAACTTGCCCTGGAGTTCTAGTCAATACAAATGTAGACGGTCATTTCACTTCCTGTTAGTGGATTCGAACTGTCAGTCTTTGGGTTAGCAACTGTGTGCTTTACTGCTCTGTCAGCAGGGCTCAGACTGTCCTAATTTTCAGATTGCCTAGAGGCAGTACATTGTGTATAAGATATTTTTTACAGTAGTACATGCTCTGGTATGCAGTCAAGAGCCTGTTATGAGACAAAGAACATTCCTCTCAGTTAAATCTCTTCTGAAATTGCCCTATAGCCTTTCCAAGGTCCCACTTTTTGGGACCCCAGCCATATGCAATATGAGACAATACACAAATATAAAGGCTCCGAGCTGTTGCTTCAAATGGAAAGATGATGCTTCCGGGCTCCTGACGCAGTTGATTGAGGCTGTTGTTCCTTCCTCTTTCCATGCCTTGTTCCATTCTGACTCTCCATCTTCATCAGGTAAAGGTCTAGTGAGCAAGTGAATCTCTGTCTAGATTTTATGGTCACTGTTACAGACTGGCTGTCTCAGAAATTTAGAGACCTGCAATAGAGACCATGCAATTTATTGTTCAAACAAAAGTGTAAGCTACTTATATGGAATGTGGGCATAATAGACATGAACTGGAATAGAATAAGAAAAACTAAAAATCATCATCACATTACAATTGCAGTTATTATAAAACAAATTATAAAACAACTCACTTCTGGAATAGTTGGCTAATTATTACCCTTGCTGTGTCTCAATTTTCTCAAATGAAAAATCAAGATAATGATACCTGTCTCTCTGAAAAATGAAATATTTGATTAAGATAATGTACACAAACAATTGGCTTAATGTTCGGCATTGTTGTTAAGTGCATAGTAACCACTTCATGCATGGTAACTTTTTCCCTTATTAAATCAGTTTTACAGATGCAGATGTGAAGATCTGAGAGAATAATGAAGAATAAAGTTACACATATAAGGAACAATCAAAATTAAAACTGGATTTTAAATCTCCAAATTCCTCACAAGAAAATTTAATAAGACCCTTCTGCTATACAGCTTTCTGGTAATTGGAAGGTTTCTTCTTTAAAACATAATACTATCTTCCTGGACTCTCTGCGTGATGGCTGAGTATCTTTTCTGGAGACTTGCAAGAATGAGGTGCTTCTGGGCAATTCATCCAAGGAGTTTTGTGATCTACAATCATAAGGTGAATGACTCTGTATTGAGGCCTATAGAGGAGTAGTATGGCCCTGTGGACATTTATTAGCACACAAAAATAACCTTTGTAGCTGGTCATAAGAATATATAAAAGAAGAAAACACTTCATTCATGAGTATTGCTCAGTGGTATTGCAGTTGATAACATCCTTAATCAACTTTAATCCTAACTTTTGTCAGTGAACTCTGTGTAGCCATTGCAATGGGCATTTGGACCTAGTGATCCAGGGGAGAGCTAAAATAGAGACCATCAATGAAAACAGGATAACCAGTAAAATACAGCTAAAGTTCAAATTCAGTATCAAGAATTGTGTCAGTAGCTGAAACCCCATTTTGTGCCCAGTCTAATGCTAATAAAATAATGCCTTCACAATTTAAGGCTCCACGCATACATTCAATTTCTCTTCAGGTGTTCTGCTTTTCTCCTTCAAAGCAAACATACTTAGAACTGTCCTATTTTCTATCCACTCGGGTCATTGTTTTTCTAAGTGAGAGTGAAAAATAGTGAAATGTAACAATTGGGTGAAGACAACCTCTTGTGATTGTACTTGCTGCTAAATAGGTAAAAGTTTCAGATCAAGTTACTGAGACTTAACCTACAACAACTGACAACACAAAGGACTAGAGAATTAATTCTTGTGGAGCTAATTTTATGTGTTACATTGGATCCATGAAGAAATGCCATCCAGACAAGTGCTTGGACCTTGATTTAATCCGTTTTGAGACACATTTTGTTTAAAGATTTGGAAGAAAGGTTAGTCATAGATGGCTTTATAAATGAATTGCACACTTCATGATTTTTTTTGCTACATAATCATGAAATAAAATGTTGGTGGCATCAGGGGACTGGGTTTACACCATGTAATTTATCCTGGAAATTGCAGTTTTTGAATATAGTGATGTCATTAGTGAAAAAAAATATTTGTAAGTGAAAGTTAACAAGTTAATATTGTATGCAATATAAAAGTGAGTTAGCTCTTTGGAGATTGTAAAATTTATTAGTATTGGATAACTCATTTAAATTTTGTACAAATTCGGAGGTAGTAAATACTATATTTCAAGCGAGTACAGAAAATGAAGGCAAGAAAACCTGAGTAATGTCTTGAGGTGATCCAATTATTTAGCCAAATCTTGTTCATAAGCATGAAGAGTAGTCTTTCAACTCTACAGTATTAGAGTACATTATTTGCTATAACTGATCTCCATAGATGATCATCTAGTAAACCATGCTTTACAGTATCCACATTTTTGTATCTGTTTTAATAATAATGGATTGGGGCTAGCCCTGTGTGTCCAATGGTATGCTTCATTTTTGACTTCTCAGAATATGTACTCAGGAAAAGTCAAGTACCACTTAAGAAGTTCAAGTAACACGAGTTCCCAAACTGGAGAAAGTCAAGCTAGCAATGTCTAGTGATAATGATCTTTTTCAGGTATGCTAGCAGAGACATCAGACAGAAACTAGATTAGACCAGAGTGATTAGAGAAACAAACCTAGAGACACTCAGATATTTATCAGAAAGAACTTTATATCACAAAGTAATTGTGCATAAATAAAACATCCCAGCCCAGACCAACTCAAATCCTGAAGTCCAAGACTGGTTCACAAGTCCCTCTTCAAACTCACACAGTCACATGCAATGATGCAGAATGCAGAAATATCACATATCAGTCTTCTCTTTATCAAGTGACATGACACATGCATGAAAACATTCTTTTGGATGTTCAGTCCTACTGGTCACCCACATGACTTCAGCTCTTTTCTCCATCTGACTGTAATTTCAACAATTTCTGTAAAAATACAGTTGGGTCAGTCACACAGAGCCAGGAATTGGTGAGATAAATAGTTGTCTCGAGGCAGAGTATTAGATCATCAAAACCTATACTATGTCGACATTGGGAAAGTATGAGTTAAGTAGAAGGTAAGATGCTTTTCAAAAATTTAAAGTAGTATATAGAATATATGGGTGAAATAAAAGGCCCAACTTTGAATACTTATCTTGGTACCTTGACTCTTGGACAAATATAACTCAAACTCTCCCTAAGTCATAATAAAGTCTATTCAGAACCCCACATCAGAAAAAAATATTACAGCAATCTGGTAAAATCTGAAAGCTTACAAAAATCTACAGTATTTTGACTATGAATGAAAATAATAGAGATAGGATACTATTGTTCTTTGTATAAGAGTTAAATTGATAAAGAGAATTTGAGCATGTGTATCCTTCTTACTTATACTTCCATATTCACTACTGGGTATCACTTATTCATTAGATCTTTTTCTCAAACCTGGAGGCCAACCCTAAGAATGATGGCAAATCAATACCTATGAAGTTTACGGTCTAATAACAATCAAGTGGCATTCATTTAGATAACATTGTTGGCATATGATGAATACAATTTCTCTTATAATTATGGTTATGACACCAGTCATAGTCAACATTTTAAAGGAAGACTATCAACTTAAATGCATTAAGAAGAGTGAGGAGAGCACGAAGTTTTCACAGGAGCAAAGGTTTGTTTTAAAGCTAGAAGTATGCTTGTGTTGCTGGTGGATCGTAGGCGGGCACATGGAATGTACATAGAGCAATGCAAATTTTATGCTGCTAAGTGACTTATTCATATTCATGAAAAGCCAGGGTAAGATGAGATTTGTCTGGAAGAGGGTGGGCTATGATCATACTATATGCGTACAGTTATTTTTCAAGAGGAAGTCATTTTGCAAGGGTTTGTGGGTGGAATTAGCAGGACTTGGTATTGGGAATTCTAGTGGAAGTCATAGTGTCAGTCAGAATGACTCATCCACAATTAGTTCTTTCTCAAAGCAGCTCTCAAGGGAAGGTTTATCTTTTTTGTTAACACCCTAGAAGGCTGGAGTAGTCATGTGCAACAAAGCAGCTCATCAGTCTGGAGCGCCTGGCTTTTTCCATTAAGGGAAAACTCCCTCCTTTTTTTTTTTTTAATTTCTACCTTTCAAATTTTGTATGAAAAACTGATTCTTTGATGTATTTTTTTCCCCAAGAGCCCACTATTTCCTGGTCTTGGCTATCACAGTCATGTTAATGGTTACAGGGGTAACCTCGTTACAGTAGCTGAAAATTTCTATTATCGGGACAATCAAGAATTATCAGTCAATTATTGATTTATGTGAGAAAGTTTGCAAGTTCTACATATTCTCTGGCCAAAGGAAGAGCAAAATTTAAGAGCATCAAATTGTACTTAGAAATTAAAAATCCCATACAATATTCTTAATTTAAAGATAATGAGATTTGAAAGTTAATGGGGGGCTTAGAAAGAAAATAAACATATTTATATCTTAATAAAATGTGTCACAATTCACTTTATCTTTGGTTATTTGGCAAATAGCTACCAACATTATTGATTGCACATACGAAAGGAATATCTGTGTATATGCATAAATATTATATATGTTGAGGTTTTAGGAAGTACTTAGCAAAAATAGATCAGGCGAAACATTTATAAAATGAAGTTTGAGGTTATGAAATAACAGGATTTCTAGAATTGTCACAATTATTTTATCTAAATGATTCAATGTGAGACAAAAATATATAAGAAGACATTAAAATAGACTAGGTCTGTAATATGATATTACAACATGAGAGGAAAAGCAGTAACACATTATTCAGTGGAAGTATTGATTTGATACATAGGCTACTTGACTTTTGTTTTTTAAGTAATTGAATTTTTAGTCACATAGCATTTTGTGGTAGTTACATAACCTGGTGTCAATTTTAGCCTATTATGAGTGAAGGGGCAAGTTTAGTCTGTCAATCACATCACAGCTGGATGACCTCTTTTGGAAGTACAAAGCAAGTAAATAGCTCACTGGAGGCTAGATATACCCTCTGCTTCATCTCCCTGCAATACATTCCTGATAACAAGTCAGATGAATCTGTGCTGATATAGCCAGAGCCCTAGTGCAGGATGAGCAATATGGACACCCATGCCAGTGCTGAAGGCCTTCCACTGCCACTGGATCCACAAGACTTTCCAATCACTGGACTGTGATCTTCCTAGATTTATCATGGCATGGATTGCATGAGGACCGGATATACGGGATGACATTGGACTTACAGACGTGACCTTGACTGGACTGTGATGTTTTCTTACTATACAATTACTCTTCTATATAAAACTCTTTCTTTTACACATTTTTGTGTCACTGAATTTGTTTCTCCAATTTACCCAGACTAGCACACGTCTTTTTAATTTTTGAAATAGAATTGTCTAAATATTCAATTGTTTCCTTTTTCAAGGTTCTTTTTTATCAAATAATCTCTTTCCTCCTGCCTTTTACAATAGAACCAAAAGAATAAAAATCTTTGATTTTTTTGTTTGACATTTGAGTTAAATATCCATTTACAAGTTCTAGTTTTCTATTTTTGATCTTGTACCTTGTCACATTGCCAAATCTTTCATCATTTGAACAATTTTCTTGCCAATTCTTAGACATTTCTATGTGTAGAATCATATCATGTGTAAATAGAGGTAGTTTTATTGTTCTTTGACAAATTAGATGTCTGAATTTTTATAGTTGTTTAAAGGCTATAGCTGCAACTTTTGATAATATTGAACAGAAGTGGTGTTTAAGGACAACAGATGCTATTTTTCACAAAACATCCCAACATAATTCAGTCAGCTTTTTTACCATATAAATATAATAGGGATTATCTTTCCTCAGTATCTGGTAACATGTTTATTATTTCCTGTTACATTCTCACCAAAAACATATGCAACATTCACCTTACTGTCAGCATTATGCTCGTGACAGATGTTTTTTCTTTGACTCCTCTCTCTCTCTGTATTTTCTTTTTAGAGCACAAGACAATCTAGCTATGATATTGGCTCCTTAAAAGGTTTTTGACTTGTATCCATCGTCTATTTATAAAATATGTCCAAATGTTCAGCTCTTTGTTGCAGCTGCACCACCACTCCCTGGTGCCAGACTTTTTAGTTTCCCACAGGTGCACTCACAAAATCAACATATATTAGTGATTGATTGTAAAATGAGGAAAATCATTAGTTTTTAAATAATTCTGATATCTTGCATTATTAAATTGGAGAATTGATTCACCCTTTCTTCTATCTTAATTATGGCTTTTTCAGGTTTTGGCATCCCTGAGTATGAGTTAGTATGAGTTGCCAGGTAGACAGACCCTCACATGCTTTGCTCTGTGTGTATATGATCTTGTTTCTGCATCATTCCTTCTCGTTTTTTCTCACTTTATTCATTTATTTGTATCTTATAACGAGAGACCACACACTATTTGTCCTTATGTGCTTGGCTTCTTTAGGCAAGGGTGGTTTACATTTCAGACCATCAACTCTTCATCCAGCACTTGGAGTCACTCATCACTAACCTCCGTGCTTTACTCCATGTGCAGTCCCTCATTTCGCTTCTTCCCCATATGTATCTCTGTCCTCTCTTTCTCCACAATCAGTATCTGTCAAGTTAGTTTTTTCTTCATTCTCTCATTCTTGCCCTCTTTGCTTGGGGACCCCCAAACTCTATTCATTTTAGGATGCAATATATATCATTTGTGATTGACTCACTTCACTCAGCATAATGTTCTCCAGATCCATTCATGTCATGAGGTGCTATGTGGTTTCATCTTTGCTTTGTCACAATGCATAGTAGTCCATTATGCCTGTCCCATTACACCAAGTTTCCTTTTCCATCCTTCTACCGGTGGGCATTTGGGCTGTTTCCAACCTCTTGCTAGGGTAATCAGTGCTATGATGAACATGAGTGTGCATACCTCAGTTCATGTTATGACTCTTACTTCTTTAGAGTATTTCTGTCTTATATAGAATTTATATGTCTGATTGCTGGAGGTAACATCATATCATTTTCCATAATGGTTCTACATGTATGTAGGCCCACCAACAGTTTATGAGGGTTACATTATGTCTGTACCCTTCAAAGCATTTGTGGTTTTCTGTTTTATTTATTTAATTTTTCTTGAATTGGGCGGTCATTGTTGTTTTATGGTGATGCCTTGTATAATGTCTAAACATTGCATAATGTTTAGAAGGAATAAAGTATCAGACAACAAAGGGAAAAATCATATCAGTATGTGCCCACTCTCTTGATATGATCGCAGAAGACAAATGAGTGCAGAGACAAACATGGTGGAGAAAGCTGAAGGTGCCCAGCTACCAAAAGAGAAAGCATCAGGGAACTTAAAAGCTTGAAGTTAAACCAGCTAGCGCAGAGGCAGCAGGCATTACATAAGCATTTTATTTTTTAAAATCACAATTTAATAACTAAATTTAGGGCCTCTTTGAAAACAGGAGACACAAAAATCATTCTCATAAAATAATTAAAAATTTTACAATCCTCAACTTACTTTATAAAACTGACCCTTATCTTTGTGGCTTGGGCAGGTTTCTAAAGTCTATACTGTGATGAAATAGGTAGCTATTATGTTTAACATGTGTGTACATGTTTAGTAAATGTGTGAGAAAAGAATGAGTATTGCCTAGGTAAATTTAAATGATATGGACTTTTACTAATATCACATACCATAATAGTAAACTAATTTTCATGGTAAAGTTTTCAATCATGCTTCAGCTATTGTCAGCTGAGAGTATTATGAACAGTTCTTACTCTTTGGGTTTGCTGAGGTATCACATAAGTTTCTAAACAGTTTCTTAATCTTTTTATCTGAATCAATATTGATTTTCCTGAAGCGGGTAAAAGGGTCTCATATGTAAAATATAATTACTCTGTAGACTGTGGAGTTCTGGATGTCTCGGTAAATATGCAAGAACAATTTTCCAACTTTATATTAACTCCCAAAGTATCAGATTGTCCTGTTATGTTATTTTGTAAATTCTCTCTTAACTTGTTTAGTCTAGGCCTGCATGTGTTTCCCTCAGAGTAGCTATCCTTTCATGCCTCAATACCACCATATGAGAATCCATGAGAATTTCAGGCAAGCCTGATACTTATGTCCCTAGATTGATTATCTCAATTACAGGGTTTATAAAATAAATACAGTTTAAAGCATCATAAAATCTATTTTATTTAACTAAGGTTTAGACACATGTGACCATGTGTCTAAACATACTCCTGGTCCTTGGCAAGGACTGTATGTTAGAGCAAATCAATCCATCTTTACAGGAAGCTGAGCTAGACATTGCAAAGCTGCTAAAGGAGCAGGACCTTCTGGCTTTACAACAGATTGCAATGATAATACTCTGCTATCATCAAAAAAGTTAGTTTCTCTAGGACCAAATGAAGTGGCCTAACAGAGTGAAATGAAAAAAAATCCTATAATCCAAATTTCTTATGGATGCTTAAAATTAAAACTGAAAAAATGTCAAAATTCCAGTATACTTACGTCTGTGTCTTTAATCCGTTATGCATACCAATAGACAGGGTAGCCCTCATGAAACACGCTTGGTAGCTTTAGGTTCTGAATCGATTTTGCTGGATGGCCTATTACCCTGTAAGAGCCAGTTACCCAAAGCTCTGCCCACTCACCATCTGACTATTAGATATTACTTAGGGGCAATGTTTTTTGTTTTTTGTTTTTTTGGCATCACTGCTCTCCAGTGGTGGGAGTAGGAGGCCCAGCACCACTGCTGGAATTGAACCTCCGTCCCAGTGGGCCGCAGTCCCGCACATAACCACTACGCCACCGGGGCTCAGCCCAGGGGCAATGTTTTAACTGCTAATTGATTCCTGGTATTAAGAGAGTCTTCAGTAGTTCTGAATCAAATCACTAATACTGGAAAATAATGAGATTAAACTACACAGATGGGTTCCTTATAAAAATCGCTCTGGGGAAGAGGAGCAGGGTCTTACATACACTCACTTTTACCTTGTGGGAAACAAAATGAAGAACCCTTTTTATTATTTTATTTTTTAATATTTTATTTTTTAATTAAAGAATCATGTTTTTTAAATAAAAGAATCACTTTATTGGGGACTCTTACAACTTGTATTACAATTCATACACCAATTGTATCATGCATATTTGTTCTTATGTTGGCATCATTCTTTTCTAGAAATTTAATTTTTATATTCAACCTTGCTATCAGCTGTCCCTCTGTGAGCACATGATAGAATATAAATTATTATTTTTTTCTTATCTCACATTGACTACTGTCTCTCTTTCCCCATTGTTTATATTGTTCTTCCCCCTGGATGGGGGTGTGTGGTTATGTGTAGATCATTGCAATCGGTTCCCCATTTCTTTCTTCCTCTCCCTATCTTCTCCCTATCCATCTGATATGGCTACTCCCATTCCTCTACCTGGATGAGAGATTTTTTTAAATAACTCAGTGAAAATTCAATTCTCCCATCAATCCATCCAATTGTCAGGGCAGATGGACAGGGCTCTTCTCTATAGGAACTCAGAAACAGAAACAAAAGAAGATTTGGAGTACATAAAAATAGGTAAAAATAGTAGCAGAATTGTCATGACATATTTCCTGATTTAATCATATAATAGAAGATGTTTCAATTTTCCTATGCTCATTTCATATTACCTAGAAGACAGTAGGTAAAATGTTGCTAATGACTGACCTTCACCACTTTTACTCCTTGAGCTTTAATTGGAAAAAATTTGGAAGTTAAAAATGAAACAGTATCTGAAAAATCAGAATGTAAATGAAATTTCTCCATTTTAAATACCTGTCCTCTGGACAAGTCTGAGTTCTTAAGTATGCAGTTTTATTTATTTTAAAAAAGAAATCATAAACTAACATAGATACAAAGCACTCAGCATCATCAAATATCTCCATCTTGTCTCCTATGAAGTAAAAGTACTATGAAAGGAATGTTTTGATCAGATCCACACACTTGTCTAGCTCTGAGGAGAACCACTAAGATCATAGAAAAGTGACAAGATAGTGAAGGTAGGTGAATTCACCTGGGATGATATTGGCCATCAACAGTTAACCTAGCTTCTATATCCAAGAGGATAATTTTGGCCTGACATGAAAAAATCCTTTTCTCTATTTGTAAATGAAACCACCTAAGGCCAGGATGGCCCATGGATGGAGTAGTCTCCTTAGAGCTGGAGTTTCTTCCTGTCTACCTGCGCAGAAGAAACATTTTCATCCTAACTTCAAGATTCCTTGAATATTGGGCAACACAAAAATCTCCCAAGGATTATGAATAGGTCAGAATATTTTTTTAGTTACATAGATTTAATCTTGAAATTCTCAAACCAATGATTATATCTCTTTGCATATTACCAATCAAGGAAGTATAAATTATATTTTATAAAATTTCATTTGGAGAAATAAAAAATAATTTTGCATATGTATAATTTTATTGGTTTAGAAAGAATTAGGTATAAAGAATTTCCTCAAAATCAGACCAATAGAGAGTATCATCATGAATAGAGTTAATATTTCATTGTACTTTACAAAATAAATGCTTATGGAAACAGCTGTAAAAATATCAATGAATTGCATCGGACAAATCTGTGGCACAGGTTATATTTAAAGTGTTCAAGAGCAAAGATGCTATTTTGAGGACTAAGATGCAGCTGACCCAATCATGGTTTTCAATCACCTCATTATGCATGTAAAAGCAGAATAATGATTGAGGAAGACACCTTAGAATGGATGTGCATGAATGATATTGTTGGGAAAGACTATTTAAACCATCATGGACTCCCAGAAAAACAAACTAATCTGTTTGGCGAATAATCTTCTCAATACAAGTATGAAGAGATCATGAGTAGAAAAATGAGGATATGGCTTGAGAAGCTGTCATTTACTTAATAGGGTCATTCTAGCTTAATCTCATGTGCTATGATCCCTAATTTCATGTATTGCAAATTCTCATTTCTGCACTCAGATGTGGGAGGGAGTTCTCCGTACAAGATGAAGGTGAGATGTATCTTAAGGTTTTACTACCGGGTGTGATTTAGACCACTATCTAAAATGTTCCCTTGAAGTAGAATCTCCTGAAAGGTAAAAAACAAAACAAAACAAACAAACCTCTCTTCCCTGACAGTCTCTCTCCCCTTGCTCAATCTTTTTCCCCCAACCTCTGATAACCTCTATTTCTTGACTGTGCATTTGTAGACGCAAGGAAATCTGCTTTGATAGCCGGTCTTGTTTGGCTTCTGGTCCTGGGCCCTGTGTTTTATTTTCCTCTGTCTGACCTTCAGATTTGGGACTGAAGAGCACTTGTGCCCCTGTGAAACACTTGCTTAAAGTTTTGTGAGTTGCTGTGAGACATTGCAATGAATCAGGGAAGTCGATAGAGGGAAGAGTAGAAGGGGAAATGACAAGATATAATATCTTGTTAAAGTGGGTATTTGAGATCTCTTTCATTTATAAACTTCTTGGGATTAATATGATGTTAACTTTCTCAAGTAAATTATTGCTATATTCCTGATAACATATACAAAGTAGATAATCTGAAAGGAATCCTTTCAATCCTTGCTTCTGAAATTGATTGTGCCTGTACTTCTTCCAAGATAGATTTGTTGATTCTTCTGTCTGTTCATGGCATATCTAATATGCTGCATATTCATTTTAATAGGCTGCATATTTATTCTGTTGTGAAGATTTTCCTTTATTTCTTAGAAGTTCTAAGCCACACTCAATGAAATTGCCTTTGACCTTCATCAGGAAGTGATCAAGTCCTTTTCATTTTCAGCAAGCAAGATTGTGTCATATATATACATATAATCACTGCCATCGAATCTGTGCCCACTCCTCATGAACATACAGAACAGAGAGAAACTGCTACTGTTTATTTTCTGAGACTGTAACTCTTTATGGGTTTAGAAAGCCTGTCTTTCTGTCCTATAGCCAATGGTGTTTTCAAACTGCTGAACTTTTAGTTAGCAGCCAAACTTGTAACAACCACTAAGCAACCAGGACACTGGCCCATTACATTTAGCAAATTGTTAGTTTATCCCTAATCCTGATTTTCCTCATATGATCCAATTTCTCACTTGATTCGCTCAGCCTACAGTCTGAGTGTGGTGCAATCAATGTTCAAAAGTTGGAAATGATGGAGTAAAATCAGATGACTCTTAGCTCTCTTCCCAGCACTATAACTAATTCATTATGATGAAGAACAATCTCTCTTCTCAGAAGCCCACTGATATTTTTGGCAAAGTACTTTTATCTCAAGGTCTGAGTACTCACACATAATTCGATGACTCAGCTAGTTTTACTGATTTGGATGCTGCCCATTGTGTTTTCCCAGCACAATCTTTTCTTACAAAGGGCCCCTAATTGAAATTACATCTTCTTATCCTAATTCAAATTACAGTACATCTACACCATAATTTTCTGGGGTCCAAACAAATGCAGTGGGTAGGCATGGACAGAATTTGACTACTGAAACCAGTAATCATCATTTCCCTCCAAGATTTAATAAGAAGTTTGCGGTTAGAGACTCATTGGCCAATGGGCAAAAGCCCTCTTGTCAAACTTGCTTCTGGATTTCACTTACTGAAAATTGAAAAAACAAACAAAGCAGCTATTCTGGAGAAATTTACTGTCTGTGGCATGAACCTTGTAGTGACCACCCACTGTGACATCATCTGAAAAAAAAGAAAGATAAAAAAAAACTTAATCACCAATAAAATATGGACAAAGAGAAATGTCACTGTTTTTTCAAATATTTAATAGCAGAGGTAATTTCCTAGTCTGTGCTTATAATTTCTTTATTTCCTTCAGGTAAGAGTCTACATTTTTATGTTATTTCATTTTTTTGTTCAGAAATTATTCTATGAATAATTATTTAAAATAATCTTGGGCTGAGCCCCGGTGGCATAGTGGTTGTGCACGGAACTGTGGCTCACTGGGATAGAAGTTCAATTCCAGCTCACTTAAGCAAAGGCTGGGCCTCCTACTCCCACGCAGTGATGCCTAAAAAAATTAAAAAGTAATAAAATAATCTTAATATTTATAATAACTAAACATTACTGAACAATCATTACACCTTTGGATTGGTTATCAAAGCTGTATGAGCTAATATTTCAGATCCTCTACAAAAACACAGTAGTAAATAACCTGTTTGACTTCTTATAGCTAGTAAATTATGCAGGCAGATAAACCTGGATAGTGTGACTCCTGAAAGCTAGCTCTTAACTATTAGCACCTTACATAGTCGATGGAGATCACGCAGCAGATGGGAATTAGCCTTGTTTTCTAAAAACTCCATACCTGGCTAACAACCAATTATTCAGTAACTAGAATAACACCTAAGCACTTTTCTCTGCTCTCTTGGAAGAAAAACGGTGCAGGAAAAAGGGTTTCATTTCTGCAATCTGCTCAGCACAGAGCAAGGAAAGGAGACTAACAGAATGGTAAAGCAGCCGATGGCAAACACTCATTTTGCACATTTCTGAGCAATTTGCTTCATTTAGTAATTTTTAAAGAGTTACATTTAAAGAAAATCTAAGGAAACAGCTTTGATATTTTATTGACTAGCTTTTAGATTTATTTTCCATGCTTTCTTTTTTGAATAACTGAGGAACAATTTTAAAAAGTAAATAATAACTTGATCCCAAAATTTGTGTTAATGTGTGGAACTCATTCAATCACTAATTTTAAAGTACCCCAGTATTGTTTTACTGGCTAGTAATCTCTCTTCAAAAATAAAATGATATCTTACGAAATATGCATAAATTCATGTCTTAAGGTCAATTGAGAAAAAAAAGACAAGTAGATTAAGACACCATTCCCAGTGTACTTCTCTAATAAATTTAGAAGTTTTTTGTTAATTTCTATTTATATTGATGTTTCTTACTTAAAATTCAGCATTCAGTATTATTCAATCTGTGGTAGTTACATAATGCATTGTCGATTTGAGACTTATGAGTGAAAGTGTAGCGGTTAACCTGTCAATCAGGTTGCAGCTGGATGAGCTCATTTGGAGGCATGAAGATAAACAGCTCCCTGAAGGCAGACAACTGCTGACCCCCTGTGAGACTTTACTGACAATGCCTCTGATTGAGCTAACTATGCTAATGCAGACAGGGCCTGTAGCTCAAGGAGCCATGTGGAGACCCTGCTAGCACTCAGATGCCTCTGCCTCCAATGGGTCCACAAGATGTTCCACTCCTGGCCTGTGAACTTCCTGTATTCAGTGTCCTGTATTCATGTGCTTTGTGAGCTTGAAGAGAAATGTATAGATTAGTATAGAAAATACGATCTAATATCAGATTTATGGATGATCTGGACTGGGCTGGGATGTTTTTTCAATATTCAATTGCTCTTGTATATAAAGCTCTTTCTAATACACATATGAGTGTCTATGAATTTGTTTGTCTATTGAGACTAATGCACCATGATATAAGTAAAAATGATGACAACAGAAAATACAGTTTGTCTTAAAACATTTTTGTGTGTGTGCCAACAACAGCACTGTTGCTTTGGTGCTTGTTAGGGGCCTTGGAGTTGACTAGGACCAATAGCAACCGTAGGCATGACAGAACAAACATGACTCAGTCCTGCAGCCTGCTATGCAGTTGTTCCTACACCGGAGTCCATTGATGCAGTCACTGTCAATCCATCTTCTCAAGGGTCTTCCTCATTTTCACTGCCCCTCCCACTTTACCAAATATAACTTTCTCCAGGGACTTGTTCTGCTGACAATATGTCCAGTAAGTGTGTAAGGTGAAATCTTGCCATCCTTACCACTAAGGAGCATGCTGACCTTATTCCTTCTAATACCAATGCAGAGCTAGTTATACTTTTAGCAGTCTATGCTATTTCAATAGTCTTATCTAGTACCGAAATTAAATGAATACCTTCTTATTTTTCTCTGGTCTTCCTTATTTAGGGTCCAACTCTCACACAAATATGATGCAATGGAGAATACCATGACTTGCTTGGGTCAGGCGCATCTTCTTCTTCAAAGTAGCTTCCTTGTTCTTCAATAATTGAAAGAGCTTTTGTGCAGCAGATTTGCTCAATGAAATATATCTTGAACTCTTGTTGCTGCTTCTGAAAGCACTGATTATGGATCCGAGTAAGACAAAATACTTGAGAATTTCAACATTTTCTCCATTTACCACGATGTTACACATTGGTCTAATTGTGAAGATTTTGGTGTTCCTTACACTGAGTTCTAATGCACACTGAAGTCTACAATTCCTATCTTGATCAGCAAGTGCTTCAATTCCTCCACACTTTCAGTAAGCAAGATTGTGTCTTCTACACATTTCAGGTTGTTAATAAGCCTTCCTGCAATCTAATTTTTTTTCATATAATACAGCTTCACTGATTATTTTCTCAGCATATTGATTGAACAAGTGTGGCAAGAGGATATAATCCCAGAACACATCTTTCCTGATGTAAAGTAAAACAGTATTCCACTATTCTGTTAGCACAACCACCTCTTGAAGTTCCTCATGAACAGATCGCAGTGTTACAGAATCCCCATTCTTCTCAAAGTTTTCTACAGTTTATTATGGTGCACACAGTTTAATGCCTTTGCATAGTAAACATCTTTCTGGTATTTTCTGCTTTGAACCAAGATACATTTTACTTCAGCAATGATATCTCTTCTTCTAAGTTCTCTGCTGAATCTGATCTGAACTTCTAACAATGCCTCGTCAATGTTCTGCCACAACCATTATTAGATGACTTTAAGCAAAAACATACTTGTATGTAATATAATGGTATGCTTTATAATTTATGCTTTCTGTTTACTCACCTTTATTTGAATGGACATAGATATCAAACTCTTCCATTCAGTTGTCCAAATAGCTGTTTTCCAAATCCTAGCACAGATGAGTGAGTGCTTCCAGTGCTTCTTCAGCTTTATAAAAAATTTCAGGGCATATTCTGTCAGTTCCTGGAGCCTCCTTTTGCCTTATGCATTCAGTGCAGTTTAAATTTATTCCTTCAGCACCATTACTTCTTGTTCACATGCTACCTCTTGAAATAGTTGACTGTCAACCAGTCATTTTTGGTACAGTCTAAGTACAAAAGTCTAAGTCTAATAAATTTGGTCATTCCCAGAAGACAAAAATATTATCACTTACATAAAAGAAAATAGAATGACAGAGTTTAAATAGTCATAGAAATAGTAATATAAACACAATGAAGTCAGTATTTAATCCCAAAGAATCTAAATTAAGAAATAATTAACCTTCACATACATTTAGTGTTTTTTTGATTCTCACCATTTTGTGAATAAATGATGTAATGCAAACAATATGAAGGTCACAAAATTTATTTCAATTATCCCGTGGTTTGAGAATGGACTCAAGATGCTCATATAATTATTTTCCTTTGTTTCTTTTTTCTTTTTTTTTTTTTTTTAGTTTTTTGGGCATCACGGTTCTCCAGTGGTGGGAGTAGGAGGCCCAGCCCCACTGCTGGAATTGAACCTCCGTCCCAGTGGGCCGCAGTCCCGCGCACAACCACTACGCCACCGGGGCTCAGCCCTTCCTTTGTTTCTTTATTGTGGCAAATCACATTGATTTCTAATGTTTTCTAATGCTGATTGAACTATTGATTTGAATCCTACTTGGTCACAATGCACTACTATTTCTTCATATGCTGTTGAATTCTATTGGCAAAAGCTTTGTGAAGAATTTTTTTTATTGAAATATAAATTAAGCTCCGCACAATTCAGTAGTTCAATTATATTTAAAAGAGTTGCACAATCATTATCACTGTCTTAGAATATTTTCTTCTTTCTTGTGCTCATTATTGTTGGAATCTCAATTCCCCCAATCCCAGCTGTGCTCCTTGGACACTATTCAATCTGTTACTGTATCTGTAGATTCACCTATCCTGTATTTCACATAAGAAATGCAAACAACATAAAAAAGAAGAAAACAGCCAACAAGAATGACCACAAATTAAAGCATAGAAATAACCTCACTCAAAAGAAGGCAATGATATTAAAATCTCGGAAAATGTTTAATGGGTCAAATGGTACACAAATGATAAGATATTAAATTTTATCTTGACCACATCTGCAATTATTCACTTTACAATATACTCTGATAGCAATGTTAGTCACTTCCCTGGCGTAAGGGCAGAGGGAATTCTTGAGGACTTAATCCATGTGGGGACTCTGAAAATGGATTTTTGCACTTTCAACTTTAGTCTTCTGATAACCAGTTATTCAGAATTTAAGTGTCATATATTCTTTCAGGTTTGGATTTTATTATATATAATCCTGGGGTCACACATTCTGGTGTGTTTTTTCCTGTGTACTTAGAGGTAGCTTAGACAACTGTTTTAAAACAAGCCTTTGAAACTACAGACTCTATTCTTCCTCAAATGCAGGCACTGTCTGATTTCTTCCCAACACTTTTTCTGTTCTAAAATTTATTATTGCTTTCCTGCTGGTATATTCACATTTATTTTGCTGCTGTTTTTATTCTAATGGTAGGGTTAAGGCCATCTTCTCTTTGTATTAGCTAAGATAGACTAAAGAAGCAAATCCAGGGGAACACTCATATGTATATAAGAAAGAGCTTTGATATAAAGAGTACTTTTACATTAAGAAAACATTCCAGCCCAGTCTAGATAAAGTACATAAGTCCAATATTATCCCATATGCCCAATACCAATCTATAAATTCCTCTGGAGACTCTCATATTACATACAATGGCACCAAATGCAGGATTATCACAGGCCAATGGGTGAAAAATCTTGTGGATCTAGTGGCAGTGGAACCATCTCAGGGGTCTCAGCTGGCAGGGGTCTCCAGATGGTTCTCTAGCTCCAGGACTTTATTGTAGCTCCATGTATCTTATCAGCAGGATTAAGAAGCAGAGTGTGCACATGTATCTGACTTCCATGAGCTATTTTTCTCTCCAGTACTTCCAAATGAGGTCATCAAGCTGGACTCTCATTTACAGGCTAGAATCGACTCCTTTGCAAGTTGACACAAGGTTATATAACTACCATACTCTTTTAAAATGTAGGCATTTATTATTATGTATTGTCCTTCAAGCTTTGCTTCTGCTGTGCCCCAAATTTTTGATATATTGTGTTGCAAAGATAATTCATTAACAGGAACTTTAATTTTTTTTAATTTCTCCAATTATCCAGTCATTATTAGACCAGGTTTTATTCAGGTGTCATGCACTTATATATTTTTGTTTCCTGTTTTTTATATTGAATGCGGTAATGTTGTGATAAAAGAAGATGTGCTATATTATTTCAAAAATTTTGAATTCATTCAGGATTGCTTCTGATCCAAAATACATTCCATTCTACAGAAAATTCTATGAGCGTTCCAGAAAACTGGACACTGTTTGTTCAGTGGAGTGTTCTGTGTTTCGATGAGGTCAATTGGCTGATAGTGTGATTTAGAACTTCTGCACATTTGTTGAGCCTTTTTCTGGCTGTTCTGTTCTTCATTGGAAGTACTGGTAATGTATCCTAATTTACTTGGTTGGTACAAAACTATTTACTTTTAAGTGTTTGGGGAGTTTGTTTTACGACTTGTGATGTTCTTTCGTGGGGTATGGCGCTCTGGTGCAATTGTGGTGATGCTATGTCTTGGCCTAATAACCAAAAGGTCCATAGTTTGTGACCAAAACTACAACAATCAGTCACTTCCCGGTAGAAAGACAATTTCCTTGATTGCTATTCTTGAAAAGAGTTAGAGTCTCAGAAACTCATAGGGGAAGTTCTATCATCTCCTACAGAGTCATTCTGAGTAGAACCAAAGACTCAGGGTGTTTTGTTTTGGTTCTGAGTTATTTGGTATGTAAATGTTGATTGTGGTTAGTCCTGTGCAATTCATTCTGTAACCATTAAATAATGCCTTTCTTTGACTCTTGGGATAAAATTTGGCATAACGTCTTTTTTAAATTATTTATTTATTTATTAAATCATTTTATTGGGGCTTGTACATCATTTTTCAAAGTACATAAATGAACATACAGTACCAGACACCTTCACATGTCTGCTGCTTTTATCATTCTGCAATTATCTGCCTTTTCCCTTGAGCCCCTAGTATCGGCTTTTCCATCCCTTCCCCTCTTCCCCTGCTCTCTCCTTCAGACCAACCCTTAATACTTTACAAATTCTTATCATTCTGTCATATCTTACACTGCCTGACCTCTCCCCCAACCCACTCCAGGAATGCCCATCCTTCAAATAGGAGCTTATGTGTATATCCTTGCAGTTGATTCCGTCTCTCTATCCCACCTTGTCTCCACCCCTCCAGGAGCTCCATTCTAACCACTGGCCCAAAGGGGCTCACCCATCCTGGTCTCCCCATATCTCCAGCTCCCCTCTCCACTAGTGTGCCTTCTCCAGTCCATCTGGATTTGTAAGGTAGAGTTGGGACCATAATGGTTGAAGGGGAGAAAGACTTCAAGAACTAGGGGAAATTTATATGTATCATCACTGCCTGGCTGCCTCTTTACTGGACTGGCTCCTCCCTGTGACTCCCTTGTAAAGGGGTGACCAATTACCCACCAGTGGGCCTTAGGTCTCCTCCCTGCTCTCTGCCTCGTTCGTAATGATGTGATTCTTCTTCTTTGATGCTCGATACCTGCTCCCTTTGGCCCCTTTTGATCACACACGTTGGTGTGCTTCTTCCATGAGGGTTTTGCTGTTTCTACGCTGAATGTCGACTCGATTTTCTTCAAGTCTTTGAGACTCCAGACATTCAATCATTTGATAGCTGGACACCACTGTTTCTTCTACTCTGTTTGCCTCTGCAGCCATCAAGCTCAGAAGCAACAAAACCCACCATGAAAGAAGCTTACTTGCCTGTGCAATCATGAGGGGCTGAGACAATCAGATATTAGACATCAAGATAAAGTCATTTTTAAAAGAAGTACAAATGAATATTGCTTCTCCTATTCTCTTTTGAATAAAGTTGGCTTTATATATGTCTTATGTTTTGTGAGTTTTGATGTATTTTTTGTGTCTTAGGTGTGTCTCTTGTATGGAATATATTTGTAATTCTTTTTTTTCTTAAATTCATTATGTCACTTTCTGTCTATTGAGTTATGTATTGAAACCATTTTTATCTACTCTGAAGATTTTCAAGTATGAATTTACTGTTGTCATTTTATATATGTTGTGTTTGTGTATGTGTTTATGAACGTGTGTGTGCACATATGTGTTGGTGGTGGTTTCTTTGTTCTGCCGAACTTTCTGTGTTAAGTTGTGTTTGTTCATGGATTTTCTTTATTTTTTTCATAATTCCTTTTCTATTTATTAGATGTTACATAATATTTTTTGTTTTGTTTTATTTTGATGAGTAGGTTTTCCTTTGTACTGACTGCTGAGATTTATCTTTTCTTCCTAAATTTAAGTCATTTGATATCTTTTTTTTTATTTTCCCTTAACTTTTTCTCCATAAAAGAAAGTCTATAGGCTGAGCCCTGGGAGCCTAGTGGTTGTGTGTGGGATTTCAGCCCACAGGGTTGACAGTTCAAATCCAGCAGCAGCTCTCCAGGAGCAAGGCTGGGATTCCTACTCTCACCAGGGCAGTGATGCCACAAAAGAAAAAGGAGGAGAAAGAAAGAAAAGAAGGAAGGAAGGAAGGAAGAAAGAAAGAAAGAAAGAAAGAAAGAAAGAAAGAAAGTCTATAACTACATAATTCCCTTCTACCCCTACTTTTCTGTTGTTTTATAAATTGTCATCATTTACACTTTGGCATGTTTGGTTCCTATTTTGAGTTTTGCAGCTTTTTCGACTTTTGAAATTCTTTTTTTGTTTTGTATGTGTTCATAGTTTCTGTAAATCTGGGAATGGCCTGGTTTTACTGCAATATTTGAGAGATAATTTCCTGAGTATCTCATTCTTAATTGGGAATAATTTCCTCTTAAAGTTCTTTGTATGTCATTCCTTTGTATTATTTCCTACACCTACATGCTTTGAGATATCACCATTTAATCTTATTGGTTCACCTTTCTGAATGATATTATGCTTTCCTGGAGCTTATCTCAGAACTCTTTATTTGTCTTGGCTATGGGGAAATTTTTAGTGTTATATATCTTGGTGACTTTATTTTGGGGTCAATAATATATGGTATTCTTTGACCTTCTTGGATGACTATCTTATCTTTTGTGATATTGGGGGAGTTTTCTAACACTAAATCTTCAGTAATTCACTATTCATTTTTTTTTGCCATTGTGTCTCTTCCTGTAGTAGAATGCCATTCTCACATAGAACTTCTTCTTTATAGTAACCCCATACAATTGTTAGACTTTTACTCATCCTCCTCCCCATCTGATTGTTTCCCAAACAAATTGTATCAGGAAATCTACTTTCTCTCTCTCACTGATTCAAATTTCATTGATCTAATTCCACTCTTATGTTCAACCAATGAGTTTTCTATTTCTGATACTTTATTTTAATATTAGTCCTTAAAATTTCGAATTTGTTTTTCTCTGGGGGAGTATTGCTTCTATTGGTCTGTTTATTTTGTCATTTTCTTCTTGTCTTGTGTTCCTGAATTATTCTAAAATTTCATCTGCATTTCAGTTAAATCTGTGTTTAGTGGGGGTTTTTTGTATTTTTTCCTGGATATCTTTGAGATCCTATACAGAACATTTTAAATTGCTTACCTGGTAGGTCCTTTGCCATTTCTCATTTTCATTCAGGAAAAGTTCTACCATATTTTTGTTTGCTTGTGGCTCCATTCTATTGTTTTTCGTTGTTATTCTTTTTAGGGACTGTACTCTGGGCTCTAACTCATAGATAGCAACTCTATGTACAATAGAGGGCAACTCCTTCCAGTCTTTCACCATCTTCATAATAATTGTTACATTTAAGTCTATTGTTCCAGCCATTGTGTCAATCAATCTTCTCATGAGCCTTTCCTTTTTTACTGACCCTCTGTTTTACCAGCTATGATGTCCTTCTTCTGGAACTGATCTCTCTTAATAACATGTACAAAGTATGTAATTCTGACTGTCACCTACCTGACACCTAAGAAGCATTCTGACGGCATTTCTTCTAAGACTTATTTGTTTCTTCTTCGGGCAATCCACAATACTACAATATTCTTTTATATCACCATAATTTAAAAAATCACCAATTTTTTGGTCCTCTTAACTCAATATACTACTTACACATACATATGAGATTATTGAAAATATCATGATTTTTGTCAGATACATTTTAGTTCTCAAAATGAAACATGTGCTCTCCAACACTGTAAAGAAATCTTGTGCAGCAGATTTCCCAATGCAATATATCATTTGATTTCTTGACTGCCTTTTCCATAAGCACTGATTATAGACTCAATCAAAAATAAGTCACTGACAACTTCAATTTTTTTTTCTGTTAATCTGATTTTATTTATTGGTTCATTTGTGAAGATTTTGGTGTTTTTTTATGTTGTTTATTCTGGAGCTTGCAATAATTATGCACTAAATTTCTGTCTCACACATAATTATAAAACATATAAGTTCAAAATTTATAAATCATATTGATCCAAAGTACAAGAAGCTGAAACATCATCATGGAATGTGTCCAATTTAAACTAGCTGCAAAATGAAGCAACAAGTTGGAATTCAGTGACTTCTAATAAAAAAAGCGGAGGATGTGAATTCAAGCTCCTTCACTCCTTCACATTTTGTCATGACAGTAAAAGTTACCCATACTCTGAAGAAAGATCAAGTTTTAAAAATAATTGAGAACAAGGCCAAGTTACATTCAGAAGCCAGTTTCTCATTTTCTCGGCACTGTGGGCAATTTTTATAAGAATGAGAATGTTAGATTTACTGAAAATGAGGTTTTGATGAAGTGCTATTGAAGTATTATATTCTATGAAATTCTATATTTCCTTTAGAAGGATCTAAAAGACAGCTGCTAATTGATTATGAGACAGATGATTTTACAGTTTATTTTCTTTCACTCTCTCTCCCCTCCCTATGGTGAATTGTAGGGTAGTGAGTAACTTGCTGTTCTCTGAGATACTCAAATAATATTTCCCTACACTAAACTCCAGATCTTAGCTCTATAATTTTATGAAGCTTGTCTTTACTGAAAAAAAATCTGTCCTTGTTATTATTTTGCTTTTGAGTCAGGCCAGCACTTAAAATTTACCATGTAATTATCTTCTATCCTCTGATAATATTTCATGTTTTCCCTTTTCATATTTTTGGCAGTCTTGTCAGCTTTGGGGCAAGAATCCATGCTTTATGCAGCTTTCCCTCCTTTAATAGCAGGCCAATGTTGCAAGGATTGAGAGTTTTTAACAGAGAGATGTGTACCTATTGGTCCATTTCTTAACTTAATTTAATATATAAAAAGAAGATCAAATCCAACTTATTAATAAAGGGTGTTTGGATGGATTTGGGAAGAATTTCATTTACATTATTTGGCTAATTAAAAACAAAGGCAGAAATCATTACCTTTAGAATTATTCCAGTTTATAGCAATAATGTAAATTTCCATTCATGGAAACATTCAACAATGTTTGCTTGGCTGTAATCTATGAAGAAGCAGATTTTCAGGCTTTTATTTTGTGGATCCACAGGATTTGAATTGCCTACGTTTAAGTACTCAGCTGATGCAAACCCTTTGTGCCACCCAGGAACCTCATTCTAATGATGCATAAACTCAAATACACCATTATTGTTGTTGAATAACATCCAGCCAGTTACAGATCAGAGTGACAACATATGTAACAGAATAAAACATTGTTGTGGCCCATTCCATTTTCATGTTTGAACCCATTGTAGTAGCCACTGAATCTCTGTGTTCTGTTGAGGAACTTTTTTTGGTTTTTGTGCCATTAAGCATGAGGTCCTTCTCCAAGGACTGGTCTCTCTTGATGTCTAAAGTGAATGAGAAAGAATCTCTGAAGCACTCTGGTCATGTTTCTTCCAAAACAGATTGACCTATATTCTCGTGTTTTTCAGCCCATTTGTTATGCTGAAAAAGCCACTATCAAGTTATACTGGAGTGAGGCTCCAACTACCTTGTTCTCCGGTGCAGTTTGGGTGTTCTCTGGTCTCTTCTGCTCATCTATCTATGGGTGCCTGCAGCCTCTGAGGGTGGTCCAATGACTGCTCAAATCACCACTCTTCTCCTGCACACTGTCAACATCTATCTGTGTTGTCCATGTTGTACTGGGCAAGAGTCTGCTCGCCTCTGTGTGCTTGTACCTGAAATATTTCTCATCCTTGTCAGATGAATGTCTGATAAAGCCAATCTTCTCCTGCTCCTCTCCAGGACCGTGGCCAATGATGTAGTCTTTAAATCTTATCCGGGCTTGGTAACACCCCTTTGCTCCACCAAGAATTGCTGAATACAAATACTGATCTATCTCTGATTTGGGATATACAGGTCATTTATTTATAGTACTTAGTCCGCTATATTTTATTTCCTTTTTAACCACTACCTGGACCCAGTGTTCACTATGCTTCCGTAGTTAGGACTCTTCATAAACAGGCTACATTGTGTACACGATGCATTACTGCATGGGTTGCATTAGCATTTTCCATACATATGCAGTAATGCAACACATGCAGTAGCACAGTATGTACACAATGCAGCATGTATATTATGAGTCCTAGCACAGACTGCTCTATGCAGACACTCATGCAATCACATTCTGAAATATGAGTCTGTATTAGGCTTCAAACTATGCAGGCTGCGTTGTGTACTTGCGGTAAGACAGCATATATAGTAATGCAGCACATACAGTAACACAACGTATGTTATAGTATGAGCCCTAATAAAGACTGCTCTCTGCAAACATAGTCATGCCATCACATCCTGGAATATTATGATACCAAACTCTCCAATCCTTGAATTATGGTCACCACCCTTGGCAATCCAGCATGTTTTGGATCTCTTGATGTCTTTGGAATGTGATTCTTTTGAAGGGTATTTGTTTCCACGATGAAGTCTATCTGCCTTGCTGCATCATATTGTCAATTGATTTTACTTGTTTATATTTATGCTAGTAGTTGCCTGGACAGCACCATTTTTTTACTGCAAATTAACTTCTTTTAAGAACTTTAGCTATGGCTTAATTTTGGAGTAGGGATTATGGTATGTTGTGAGAATTCAATAAATATGGTATGGCACTCTTTTTCAAAGAATCTCTCTTTTTTATTTACTTTTTGGGTTTTGTTTTATTTTGCTTTTGTGGGCAACACTGCCCTCTGGTGGGAGTAGGAGACCCAGCCTTGCTCCTGAAGAGCTGCTGCTGGATATGAACCGCCAACCCTGTGGGCATCAGTTCTGCACTCAACTATTATGTCATCAGGGCTCAGCCTGAATCTCTCTTTTAAAAATTTTATCCTGTTAGAAATGGATCCCAATATTTCTAATCCTGGACCAAAACAAAAACGCATGGTTCTATGAGCTCTTCATTTTTATCTCTATGATGTTTTCAACGTAAGACACACAGAAAAGGAGGAATGGGAAAGGGGAGAGAGAAAAGGAAAGAAGAGGAGCGAGGCTGGAAAGAGACAAGAGAAGGTACAAGGAACAGAAAAGAGAGAAAAGGGAGAAGAGGTGAAGCTGGAAAAGGATAGAGAACTCCAAGAAGAGAAAAAAAAAAAAGAGGATATAGACATTCAAACATAGAATTATTCAAAAGACTTAATTTTATCTAAAATAATGTGTAGTAAGAGTCCAAACCATTGCCAAGTTTTGAATCCAAAAAGGGAAAAGAAAACTCACCGGTGGGACTTAATGGTCAGTATCCAAGAAGCATACTGATGAATGGTAAGGCATAGGTTATATTTACACACAAACTGATCAGAAAAAAGAGGTCATTTTATGAGATCATTTATATGACACTGCTGAGGGTCCTTAGTAGACACGATGTTTCTTAAAACTGATTTTACTGAGGTGTTTTCCAGTCCACAGTGTGTATAATCAGAGTTAAAGCTCTGGGAATTCAGTCAAGTGAAAAGGAAAGTGTTTCCAGAGGAGGAAAAAAAAAGAAGGGAAGTAAAGAAAGAAAGCATACTCGCAAAATTGTGTTTTTCCAATTTTTATCCCATCCTATGTACCTAGGACTTGTCACCTCCTCAAACTTGTGCATACCACAAATTATCCCATACAGTATACTAAAACAATTTTGGTGTTTAAAAGGTTTGTATTTTTTAATGTAGAGTGCACACGAGTTTAAGCAGCTCTACCTCTTTATCATTTCTATGTAATTCATGGATTCCTTAGATACTTTTTGTATGGAATTTGACCTGTTAAAAGTTCTCAGAAAACAAAAACTATATATTGTCAGCTAATAAAGGTAAAGCATTATTTACCAAGAAAAACAAAAACAAAAACGCAGATGATATGAAGCCGATTTGAAATTTAAGGTTGTGTCAAGAGCAGAAGAAAGCAGTAACAGTATTCCAAGTAGGGAATTCTGGGTAGACAAAAAACAAGTGAAGAACTGGCAGAAAATGAAAGCAGACTTGGAAAAGATTCCAAAGACAAAAAAACAAAACAAAACAAAACAAAACAAAAAAACCTTGAATATGAATTCTATAAATGGGTTATGGAGTGTTATCAAAATGGCTACTGCATGACATGCATAGGAATTTGCTTATGTGCCCTTAATATGGCTGAAGACAGCAAATTAAAAGCACCAGGCATTGAACATTTTGTTGCATTAGCAGGATGATATACCTGCTTCATAAGTAGGTTTGCCCTATGTTTGTGGCAAGAACAGATTTCACAGACGTTGCTCAAAACCGTTAATGAAACAGTAGTGTCATTCCATTCAGTCATCATAAAACAAACTTGGACTAAAACAAAAACCTGAGAGATATTGGGAATATGGATGAAACACCTAGGACCTTTGATCTTCCAAGCAACAGAACTGTGGTAAGTTTGGGAGATAAAACTATTTTACTGAGAACTACAGGAAATGAAAACACAACGAAACAAAACATTTCACAGTCATTCTGTCATGTTTGGCTAATGGAACTAAGCTGCAACCTGTCATTATTTTTAAAATAAAGACTTTGCCTAAAAAGGTCAAATTCCTGCTACAAATTACAGTGCATTCACATATTAAAGACTGGGTGGGTGAAGATGCAACAAAGTTGGCAAAGTCTTCTCAAGTTACTTTGGCCATTATTCCAGGTGGGTTTACCTTGCATAGGGTAACCCCAGGTGGGGTTACCAATAGATGTGTGTTTAAATAAACCTTTCAAAGACCTTGTGTGAAAGACATGGATTCCATCTGGTCAAGCCTGACTGACAAATTTGGAAATGTGATAAAGCTGGACATGGTGTTGATAGCAAAGTGGGTTCTTGATGCTAGTTTACTATTTTCCTTTGAAATAAATATTTAAAAACATTTAACCTACTGATACCCAATTCATGTAATTTTATTGGTATCTATTTTTGAAATTTAACAGTAATTGCATTTCCCACATTAAGCTTATTCTCGAGTCAATAAGTTCCGCCAGTTTGGAGTGGTAAAATAATGTTCCTCGACTTATATTTGGATTGGGTTATACTCAATTATATATGGTACTTATTCTTTGGCAAGCCATGGTTATTTTAAATATTCCTCAACAGAACTGTAATTGAAATTAATTGCTTCATTTTTCTTCCTTATTCAACTGCCAAATTTCAATTGCATATGGAGTCATTGAAAATATCATAGCTTGGATAAGGCACAACTTAGTTCTCAGCAAAACATCATTGCCTTTAAACATTTTAAATATATATTTTTTGTGCATTAGCTTTACCAAATGCAATGTGCTGTTGTAATTGAGTATATTTCAATTTTGGGAAAAGTTGTTTAAAGTGTAGTGCCTTAATATTACCACTGATTAAAAATTTTTAAAAAATTACTTAGAATCTTTATGGAAATTACATAAATTATTGACTAGAAAAATAGAGATATTGTGGTCTGTACTTCAGGTAAGTGAATGGTTTAAATTACACAGCATTGTGTCACCATGAAGTAGAATCAACATAATGGCAATGGGTTTTTGGCTTCAAAATTATATCTCTTCTGTACCACGAGCAGCTGTGACATCATCTAGAACTTGTTAGAAATGCAGAATTGTAGGTATTACCCTAGCTTCTGTGATGGTTAGAGATTTATGTTAACTAGACACTCCTGGGTGGAGGTTGTGATGGATATACAAGCTATCAATCAGGTAACAACCTGACTACACATCTTTGAGAATGAGGCCTTATGAACAATAGAAAAAGTTCACAGATTGATTCAAGTTCTCTTTTGGTCCTTTTCCTTCTGTTGTATCTTGATCTTCAGATTCTGCATCTGGATGGTGGGACCCAGGAGCCATTAGCTGACTACTGATCATAGATTATTTTATATTAGTGGCCCCAACCTGCAACCTTCCTGCTTCATTCTTTTTCCTGCTTTATGTTCTTCAGCTCCATAGCTACATAAGTCAGAGTAGCATTTAGCTAACAGCTCACCTATAGACTGTACAAGTACTATTCTGTACTAACCTTCTATCATTGTATAAATCAGTTAGCATAAATATCTTGAAAAATCTTGATATAAGTATATGTAACACATATGCCATTGGTTTTGCTTCTCTAGAGAAACCAACCTAACACACTTATTCACCAGATCTGCATTTTTAAAAGATCCCAAGAGTCCATGATAATATGTAGGCACAGTAAATATTGAGAAAAGTGTTCCTCAATACACAACAATTCCTGTGCTATTGTATTGATTCTGACTCATAGTGACCCCATAAGGTAGAGGAGAAGTGACCATTAGTGTTTTCATGTCTGTAAATTTTTGTGGAAGCAATCTCTCATATATTTATTCTATAGGATTGCTGATGGGCTTCACATCATAGACCCTTTAGTTAGAAGTCAATTGCTTTAGCTGACACATCATCAAGATGCCTTATCATAACCCTTAGCAGGCCAATTTTTAACATCCTGTTTATTATCCTTCAAAATCTCTGTGTAGAATAAACACTTGACAATCTGGACACATAGAAATATTGGGGTTTAAGGTATAGGAAGAGAAATCTTGAAAGAAAAATCTATTTCCAAAAAAGTCAGTCAATGAAAACTCTTTAAAACACAGGTCTAGGTTGTGCACGGGACTGCAGCCCACTGGGTTGGAGGTTCAATTCCAGTTCACAGGAGCAAAGCCTGGGCCTCCTACTCCCATCACCAGAGGGCAGTGATGCCTTAAAAAAACACACACAGGTCTACTCTGATACAGAGGCTTCCATATAACAACACAACAGAAGCTCTTTTTTTCTGGGTAAATATAATCACGTATTGAATTATGCCTTCACCCCAAAAGAAATACATGTTCCCTTAGCAGGTCATGATTTTTAATTTTTGTGGTTGTCTTCCATTTTATGTTTTGGTGTAATCATCCTCCATTATGTGGCATGCGTTGTAAGTAAAATATCTATATGTTAATGAGACTGGTTAGAATTGGCTCTATATTGAGTCATAACCTTTCAAGACTGTTTGGGCCAAGACTGAATATTTTCCCCTTTCTCAAATCATGCTCTTACTCAAGCCACACTCATGTTGAGTCCCATATGATATCTTACAGGAGTAAAAGGAGAAAGAAGTGAGCAGGAAAATAAAGGATCCTTTTTGCATCCTACTTATGTGCACTGAGAACTTCCTACAGTGATGGATGCTGAGGCCATGACACATGAGTATCGCTAAGGAACCATGAAGAAAAAACTGAAGAGACAAGAAATTTCTTCCAGAGTTTAGACGAAGTGACCTCTCAATCTGGAACCCTGAAATTTAGCTTCTTGAATTCTCAACTTGAAATGTGAGAAGAAGATAACTGAATTTAAAATGAACCATGCACAACAAAAGCAAATGTTAAAGATTTTGAAAAAAATTTTTTTGTTCAAGCCAAAGACATACATCTTGGAATCTTTTTCGGAGTCATGATTATACAAGTTTTTTTAAAATACTACCCCGGTGACTGAAGAATGTAACCATTTACTAAAGAAGAAAGCCCATACACTTAAATTGAAGGGAACCGAGATAGAAGTAAAGAAGAAAGTATTTCCTCTAGAAATTTGTCAAACAGGAAATAGGCCAAAAGAACTATATCCATTGTTCTTTAAGAAAAGAAAAGATCCTTCTCTCCCTGAGACACTTTGGAGATCAGCAAAAATATTGTGGTGAGCCTGAGAAGTAGACCTGCATTGGTCTCAAAAGATGGAGTTACACCTATAGTCCCCCAAGTTTTAAAGGTGTTAAACCTTTGTCAATTTGGCTCCAGAGTGTTGGTTCATGATGGTGGGGTTTGTCAAGAAAACAGATTCACTGCCTAAAGCTAAGGGGTCAGACTCATCATGTACAAGAAGCTGAAGAATGGGCCTACCAGAGAAAAATGTATGGAGTTTTGTGGGGAAGTGAAATTTCTTGGTATGACCCTGTTATTAAGTAAGTTTGTGGTGCCAACATGGCCAAAGACGATATGTAGGTCTGTTCTGATGACATGGCCAATGAACACATGCCATCAATTGAAGGGTGGAGATAGAAAAGGCTTGGTGAGCCCTGCCCTTGCTCTCTTGCTTTCGGATCTTCAGACTAGACAGCTGCCTTGTTCGTCCTGTGTCTTGACCTCCAAGCAACAATACCCGTGGGACATCTAATCGTGGACTGTGTAGATATGAGTTGAGGTTCCTTCAAGCCTTACTTTGCCACGTTCCTGGGATATACATCTCCTGAGCTGGGGACTGTTGGACTCTGTCATCTGGCTGACTGGTGGCGACCTGTTTTGCTGTTTGCTGACTATGACCAGATAGCCTGCATTGCTCTACAGAAGACTACTCAGCGGCCCTCAAGACTTGAAGGACTGCTGGTCTTCAAGCTGTCTCATGTAAGTGAGTTGCACCGAACAATTTGTACTGTTTTATATATAGTTAACTCTTTCTTTCTTACCTTATATACCCTGTCTCTATATAAATATATAAAGAGAATTACTAGTGTCCTGGTTTTATTTCTCTAAGATAACCCTGCCTGACACAGACTCTTCTATTCATAGTAAATTCCTACCCATTTTCCATATTGGAGCATGGAAATGTTATAGAGGATTTTAAGTTGCAGATTAGTCAGTTCTGCCCTCTTTTCTTACAGTTTCTCCCATTTTTTAATGGAAATCTTACTTTGTATGTGTTCAATCATTGTACTTTGAAAATAGATATGTTTATCTAGATATCAAATAAAAGAAGACTTTTGTCTGAAGATATACTAGGCCTGGGATCTCACTCCTATTTGACTTATATAATTCAAATGATTGGACTTTGGATTTGGAGTCAACTTAGTCCTTTTGAAATAAACTGATGGGGAATGTGATTTACTTAAGAGAAGACATGAATTTTGAGGCCAGATAATTTGAAAAATTGTGCCAATATTGAAGAAACGTCATACTTTGTTCTAGTGCACAGCTTGGACTGTTCATTGGTGTTTTACCTGGCAGGTTCTTTCACGTTATTCTTTGAGGAATTAAAAAAAAGCATGATGCACTTTAGGTGCTTTCAACTATTCACATTTCTCTTTATTTTAATTTATTTGACCCAGAAGCCAGTTAAATGCATACTCAAAATCATTCATGACAGCTGTGATCTTATTAGCAACCATGGTTGCCCCTGACTCTTGATGATGCCAAGATGCCCAGAATTTTGAATATCATAAGCTTTCTTTCTAAAGAACACATTATGATTTTTTTCATATTTACTGAGACAAAAAAACTACCTAGTAATTAAAATATGCATTAAATATTGGCAAACTGTAGTATGAAATATTACAGTCACAGGGAATAGCACAGAATCACACATTTATTTATTTTGAGTGAGGTCACCAAGAGTCTGGGGTCACCGTGGTGGCTAACAAAATAACAACTGTCAAAAATATTGAGTATGTCTCAAGCTGGCATTTGTGTAAAAACATAAAGATAAGTTAAAATCCAATTATTTCCGCAAGTAAGAGGACTTTCTTCTCAATAACCAGGTTAAACTAAATCAAGCAGGTATTGAGGAATAAAAAAGTCAACACAAAATGTCAAAAGTTTACTCATTTAACATTCACCTGTTTCCACTGCTAGCATTAGTAAAAGAAAGACTTGTGAGACCCACAATGGCATAAAGATGCCATTTAAAGATGTAGATTTTCCCTATAAAAATTACTGGCAGAGAACTACTCCAAAACTTAGGTATTAGGTAGTTATAATTGCCTTTTATAATTACATGGTTCGGACTGAACCCCGGTAGTGTAGTGGTTGTGCATGGGACTGCGACCCATTGGGATGGAAGTTCAATTCCAGCAGCGGTTCCACAGGAGCAAAAGCTGGGCCAGCTACTCCCACCACCAGAGGGCAGTGATGCCCCCCCCAAAAACAAACAAACAAACAAAAAACAAAAAAGAGCAAAGCATAGTTATTCCTCTTGTTCATTTATTTCCCTTTCACATATGCCTATAAAGATATAGAAACTTTCTAGGTATACAATAAAAAATTTGGAATTACAGGGAAAACATTCATTATGAATTTAAAGGTTATATTTTAAAAATATGTTAGATAATTAATAAAGAAAAAATCTGTGTCTGTTTACTATAACACATATCCTGGTCTGGGCATAGGCAGATCCCATGGATGCCAAGATTCTGCCTGCCTTGGCTTAGAAGTTTATTGTAAAAGATTTCAGTGCCAAGGACATTTAGAGGACCGAATCCAGGATAGTTTATGTGCCAAAGTAGAGTAATCTTTAAAAGATGGACACACCATTATTGAAGTAACTGAAGGTACAAGTTGAGTCATGTTAGATTAAACGGAGGCATTTTTTAGAACAGTATAGAACAAATATGCCTATTAATTTCTAGGTGGTATTACTGAGATTGTGCTCCATTTCAGGTGGGGGCTGTATAAAATTTTGCTTCCGTGTCAATTTTATGAAGCCAGAATTCTTGATCATTATTTCAGTTAGCAAATCTAGACAGAAAAAAGGATAGAATTTAAAAGAAAATATTCACCCCTATTGTAAGTCTAGCACTTTCTCAAAGGCTATTGTTCTCCCTTTTATTGTTTTGATCTGCAATGGGCCTGATTGGGATTGTCAAGACTCCATATGGGATCATTCATCATCTCACCTTTCTGTTTGTTATATGTCATTAGGTTCAATGTGAATTTATATTTAACTGTTTCAAATATTATAGATTTGTAGAGAACATTGACTCAATGACTATCAATTAGAGTTCCAGATTATTTGTCAGAATTGATGGCAAACCAGCACACTAATGCTGGACCTGCAAGTCAGTGATTCACTAAGACAGAGAATTAATGAGAAGACTATTGTCCAATTAGAAAATTTAATGCTGAGACAGGTACATTTTAGATATAGTAGCAGGTAGACTTCTGAGGCTTAAGGTATGAATAAATGAGCTATTAAATAAATACGATTGAGCTATCAGTACTTTATTTGGTACACCAAATGCTGAATTCCTGACATGTTTCATAGCCTGAAGACCAAGCAAAAGTTCTCATTACAACAGTTTATCCCTTCAAAACACATAATGCCATTGAACTTACCACAATCCCAGTTAGTTATCAAAACTCCATTGTTCCAGTTATTGATTCAGGCAAGTTATAGGATGACAACATTGACATCAGGGCAGTAATTCGTAAAATCCTACATTATTCTCTTTGCTGAATATCAGCTATGTTCAAAACTTGAGAATGTATAGGTTTTTCAATTATCCATAAGGAAACAATCTTAGTTTGACTCCCATCACCAAAAAATCAGCTACTTAACTTATATTAGAACAAGAATAATTTTTTTAAAAAATACCTTTTTAACTTTTTTGATTCTAGAACAGATTTTTTCTATGTATAGTGCACCATATCAAAAACCATTACACATATCACTTAAGATATCCAACTGAGAGCTGAATTTGCTTTTACATGCTGCTATAAATTAAAATAATATCTCTGAGCTAATTGTGAAATACATTATTAAGAACTTATCAAAATATAGTTTCCCCTAGTGAGAACATCATTGGATATTAACTAAAAAATTTGAAGCGAAACTTGTATTTTTATATTTTCTGGCTTCAAACTATTATTTTTAGGCTGATTGTTTGGGAAGCTAATATTTAGTGTTAACTGACTGGAAAATTGGCTGTATATTTAGGCATTAGCAGTTAAATACAGGTTTCTACATTAAATTTAGTTAGTTGGGCTGAAGAGTGACCTCAGATTTCAGGGGGGAAAAAAGTTCACTTCCAGCTGCTTATGCAAACCACAGGTGTGAGGCCAAGGCTAACTAACAGAACAAGACATGGTTTTTATATTCCACTAGCATTTCCCAATGTCTAGGCCAAAAGTAACCTTAAACAGTGAAAAACATATTTTCGCTTTCATTAAAAGTTAAAAAAGTTGATTTAATTAAAAACATGAAGTATTTTAAAGCAAAGCAAATATGAAACAATTTTATCTATGCTTTTTATATATCAATTTTAATCTGATTTCTGTCAAATGTTGCCTTTGAAATTAGATTTTACACATTGAATCTCCATGTTCAGCAATAGAAACTCCAATCTCCACTTTTGAGCAGGAACTGTTAACCTCCTTGAGGAAATAAAAAATAAATTAATAAAGTACTTTCAGTATGCTTTAAAAGACAGCACTTGAGGGAATTATCCATAAGAATAGTCCTTTTATGAAACATGCATATTAAAAATTGAGTATACAAATGATGTTAATTTCAGATCCACTTTATTTATTAATATGTGACTTTAAAAAGCTGTGACTGTATTTACAAGAGTAAACTAGCTTATGCTTTGGATTTGTGACCATTTCTCTCTCATATGGTGTAATTGCCAAAACCACTGATGTGAGGGACAACAGTGCAACTGTTCTCCAGCCTCCTTTTGGGACTTTTAAAAGGGAAAAAAAAACATTAGTTGTTACACTGTATGCAGAATTCAAATTAGAAAATGCTTTATTCTAATCTGAAGAATGGCACCTTACCTCTGAAATGACAGTAAAGAGGTCAAGTTAACCCTAAGTTCTGATTTAGCCTCTTAACTATTCAAATGCATAACTATTCAAATGACAAATTATCCATACTTCTTGTTAGGGACAAGGGAAATAGTTATATAAAATAACTACTTAGGGTTGAAAGGAATGAAGAAGAGTAAAAGAAAATCCCATGCTTTACTGAACATGAAATTAAAAGCAAAAAAAGACTTACTTTTTGAACAAAGCAGACTTTTTGGACATTGAAGGTTTTAGGCTTCTGTCTGATACTCATTTATTATGCCCCCTTCACATACAAAAAAGAGAGGGGATTCTTACATAATATTAATTTTAATGAACATGGTTCTTTTATAAAGCCATATGAAAATAGAGATAATATATGAATTAGGTTATACAGTTGAAAAACAAATATTTTATTTAACTGATAGAGGTGAAGAATTTGATAAATTATGCATCAAGGAAAAAAGAAAACAAAATTGTGTCACATCTACTCCAACTGAGGATAGAAGAGGATTAGTAATTTAATTTAATTTTTAAAATAATTTTATTGGGGGTTTTTACATTTCTTACAACATTCCATATATTAATTGTTTGAAGCATATTTTTACATATGTTGCCACCATCAGTTTCTAAGCATTTGAACCATTGGTATATGTTCCTCTTTTACTCCCATCCCCCTCCCTCTCTTGTGGCCCTTGATAGCTTGTAAATTATTATCGTTTTCATAGCTTACACTAACCACTGTCCCCCTTCACCCACAGATTTCTGTTGTTCATCCTCTTCGGGTTGGGGAGGCAGGAATTTTGCATCTCTCATTGTGATCGCTTCTACTTTGGGCCACTGCTCATGTCCTTCCTCAACACAAGAATACTTTGTTCTAACAACCTAGTATTCTGTGATGCTCACCCTCCCTACAAGATCGCTGATGGGCGCATAACCAAATGTGGTGAAGAAGGCCAATGTTGCATGGCTATTGTGTCTGGGATCTTAAAGACTTGACATGGAACAAGTGGAGAACAGAAGCAACAAGCCCACATGGAAGAAGCACACCAGCCTGTGTGATCATGAAGTTTCAATGGAATTGAGTAACAGGCACCAGAAAGTGCCCCCCCCCCAAAAAAAAACAACAAAATGAAAGTATATTATTGAGAATAAGGGGAACCAGAGCAGAGACCCTCAAACCCAGCTGTAGACAATAAGACAGACCCTCCACACAAGGGCTCCAGGAAGGGATGAATTAACCAGGCTGCATGTAGCACCAACAAAACACAAACTATTCCTTTTGTTCTTTAAGGCTTCCCAACACACCAATATCATGACCCCAGTCCTGTCTTTCAGTTCTGGCTAGACCAAAGCATGTACAACTGGTGCAGATGAGAGCTAAGGACACATGGAATCCATGTCAGATCAACCCCTCAGGAACATAATTGAGGGTGGTGATACCAGAAGAGTAGGGAGAAGGTGAGGGGAATAAGGCAGAAACAGGGAACCAATTGATATTAGTAATTTTAACAGTGCAAGAATGTAAGATTTTTAGAAAATATTACTTAACAACTTGTCTCCTCCTGACTATCTCACAAATAGAAATCTTAGATAGATCACCAATGGTTCGAGAGTTATCTTTAATCACACATATGAAAAGATGTAGCTTCATTTTTTTGTACATGTGCTAAAGGTTATGAAGTTAAGCACTTTGGAAAAGAAGATGAATAGTACTGCATAGTTTTACTTTCAAACCAAGTGGGATATATTTTTTTCAGGAGAAAAAAGTGTATTGAAATTAAGGATTGTTAATATCATTAACTTCAAAGTATATTGAGGTTGATTTTTAATTTTGAGATGATATGACAAGTAAAGGGATGGTCTGTAGGGGCTTTTCCTTCTCGTGACCTACACATGGCAACACTTGAATGGAGAAGTTATGAAATTTAACAGATTTGAATTACACTGTCTGCTGTGATTACACACACACATATATATATTCAAAATAAAACAAAAAAATCTTATTTTTACACTGTCCCAATCACTTTTGAAATGCAGAATGTAAGATCTTCCTTACAGTTTAAAACAACTCGTACTGATTTTTGATATATCTTTGCATCCCCTCAAATCTCAATGCAGTTTTTTTACCCTAACATAAATTGTTGCTCTTTTTACCTGACTTTCTGTAATGCTTTCAACAAACACTTTCTCCATTGTGTTTGAAAAATTCATTTGTCAATGGAATATTACTTCTTTATTAGTAGTGTTTTAGCTTTACATATAACATGTATAGCATACAATACAAGCAGAATTTGAAATATAGAAAATACTAGTTTGTGAATGCTACACATTGTTAACTGTGTTTTTAAGAATTTTTCAGGTCTTTGAACAGGTTTTGCCCAGTTCAAACATGACTGAGAAAGCATCACTGGAATAGAACTGCACATTTTTTTAAGTTAAAGTAAATTGGAAAGATAGGAAGAGTGGGGGAAAATATATGTGTGTAAATGTGTGTGTATATATATACATATATATACATATATATAGCCAAAGTTTTGCTAGAGACTTAATATGTCTCTTACTGAATAGCTTATGTGTCACATATAGCAACCGAGTCTCTTGTTATCAGATTTTGAACATAGTCTAAAGTAGACTAATTAAAAATGATGGCTGATTAGGCTGCTTTGAATGTATACTGTTCCCTTACAGTTTTGCCCACAATCCAATTTCAATTGTCAGGCTTCTGAGAGGGCTTCTGTGGCAGTCATGTGCTTATGTTATTTTTATAATTGAAATGTAGGGGTGGAGTCTGGCCTGTTAATCAGGAGAAAGCCATTGAGTAGCTGATGAGGTCTCTGTGTGGGCATGGCTTTCACCTGAGACTCCAGGGAAATCTCGCGATATTTCCCTTGTGAAGATGAAAAGCTATCTCCCCCAGTTGTTGGAAGTTAGTTAGAGAGATGATTAACCTCAGGCAACACAGAATGGCGGTGGCTGGGAGGCTGGAGTAGCCGGTGGAGAGACCACACGGCTTTGCCCTGATGAAGACAGACCTCTGAAGCTGGAGTGGCATGCTGTTGATGGACCTGAGTCCTGGAAGCGAGGAGCCATGGGGAGACCCCTGCCAGCGGCCGAATTCTGCACCCACTGACCTGTGACTTCCTGAGTTGGAAGCAAACTTTATAGACTGACTTCGGGCATATGGGTTAATGTTGGCCTTAGGACTTTGCACTGGACTGGATTGGGATGCCTTCTTAGTGTCACATTTCTTTTGTATATAAACCCTTTCCTTATACCTATATGCGTGTCTCTGAAATTTGTTCCTCTAGTCTATCAGGACTAACACAGCTCCCTTTACCTCTTCTGAGCCACCTTTGTTGCATTTTCAATCTGTAATTTTCCCTTGTGTGGCTCCCATGCCCAAACTATCAAACTGCAAATATTCTCCTCAGTCATGAAAGAATTGGTAAAGAGTAAGTTGGAGTTGTCTGGAAATGAGAAGTATGTAACTTGGGGACTATAAGTCTATACTATTGAAGAACCAGGTTTAATTTTCAAAAGGAGTCATTTACAGATGTTTTAATTTCACACATCTATCTGTTCTTTGTATAATTAACACAAATATTCAAATATAAATAAAACGTATGTCCGTCAGCCCTCTCCAAAACAACCTATTCTACTATTCTAGTCTTCTGAGTTACTTGGTTACAGTTCAGGTGTCCTTCTCTTTATACAATGTCCCATTTGCTCATAAAAACATAGCACATGTTGCTTCCTTTCTAGGTGGTCACTTGCTTAGCTTCAAGTCTTTAAGATACCAGAAGTTTTATCTTTTAGTTGAGAGACACCATTAGCTTACCTCCACACACTTGCTTATGCACCCACTTTGATTTCAGTGACAGTGTTGAGAAGATGCACATCACAGAATGCCAGGTTATTAAAGTGTTCTTACATTGGAGTAACTTGAATAGGAAGTTTCAATGTTCATCTGCTACTTTAAGACAGCACTTACATATATGTACACAGACCAAATCTCTATTGTTCTATATTAATGTATTTACATATACATGCCTAAATTTATGCCTCTACGAATATCTTTTGCCTCCTAATTGTTTCCTCTATTTCTTTTTACTGTCCTACTGTCCCACTATAATGTCTGACCTTCATTCCACTCTCAGTACTTTCTCACTTGGCTACATTGCCCTTGATCATACCCCATTAGATATCCTGTGTCCTCCCATATGGAAGAAGCACACCAATCTGATTATGAGATGTTGACTGGAGAATGTATTAGGCATCAGAAGACCCCCCCCAAAAAAAACCCAAATATATTGATGCAAGCGATGGGGGTCAAAGTGGACACACAATGCCCATCCGTAGATAGTGGACACATAAAGCCCATCCATAGAAAATTGAACACCCCCTCACAGAAAGGTCGCAGGGAAAGAAGGAGACAGCCAGGGTGCAGCACAGCACCAAGGGAACACACAGCATTCCTCTAGTACCTTAATGCTTCCTCTTCCCTATTATGAGGTTCCCAGTTCTACCTTACAAATCCAGTTACACTGGAGCATGGGCAATAGTATAGTTAAGAGTGCTGCCACAAGGAATCCAGGACATCAAGACCCCTCAGGAACAGCAATGGTAATAGCAATAATATGAGGGTAGGAGGAAGTTGGGGGAGAAGGTGGAGAAACAGGAACCTGACTAAAATGATGCAAATGTCCCCCTCCCCAGGGGGACAACTAACAATAACATGGATGAAAGGAGAGAGTGGGCAGTGTAAAACATGAAAATAATAGCAATTTCTAATTTATCATGGTTCCATGTGGGTGGGAGGGGGGAAAGTGGGAAAAATGAGGAGCTGATACCAAGGGCTTTAACAGAAAGAAAATATTTTGAAGATCATGAAGGCAACATATGCACAAATGTGCTTGATGCAATTGATGTATGGATTGTTATAAGAGCTGTAAGAGTCCCCAATAAAATTATTTATTTATAATAATTTTAAAGAATGACATATAGTTGAAGCATTCATTGGGTACTTTAGGCAAAAACTCATTTCTGTATATTTAATTTTGCTTACCTTCTCATATATCAATAAAAAAAGACATTTGCATGGTTTTTAAAATCTTCTTGAGGGCATATTCACATACATACATGATTTTATGTCATGTCATATTTTATTCTATTTTAGGCTAGTTATGTAAATTATCTTACTTCCTCTTCAAACATGTATTACCATGCTGAGAACACATAACAGAAACACACACTATTTATCCAATATTTGCTTTAAATATTACATCTCATTGCAATTATTTTCACATAATTGTTTATGATATTTCTCTGTCAACAATGCACCATGAAAATCACTTCAAGAAAATGGCATCATTCTAATTTTTATTGGCCACTAATTATTACACTGGATAGTATATTATGACTTATCATATATATTCGAGTAAAAGCTGACTTGAGTATCAGCCAAGGCACCTAATTTTGCCATAAAAACGCATTAAAATTGTGCTGAAAAATTTGGCTTATATATGAGTGTATATAGTAGTCTGCGTCTGTTTTGATGAGTGCTAGCTTAATTTCAAGTTTTTTGACACTGCAAAAATACTGAGATAAATAAATATGTAAACACTAGACCACATATGTGCCTTGCGTAGATATCTGAAATGAGATCTCTATGTAACAAATAGGAGTTTTCCTTTTTCCACCAGCAGTATATTATACTATATTTTCACAAAGCAATAAAAAATTATCCTCTTTCAAGTAAGTACATTTTTTACTTATAAATGTAATTTTGTGTGGTCTGAAATTCAGAGCCCACAAATATTTTAATGACTATGTATTTTAAAATCTATCCCTTATGTTAGCTGTCAGTATCTGATCTTCATTTGCTATTCAAGCTCTGTCTGACTGACTCAATTCTTTAATATTAGGATTATTTGCTTTCATGATTTCAAGACAATGTAATGCTGTGCTTATCTGTGTTTGAGATATTAATGAAAAAAGACAAGCATCTATCAACTGTATAAAGATTTGCCTTTAGAATTTTTAATAATGGAAGTTTGTTTATGCAGTAGCTCAACCTGTGAACAGATCTACTGTGAGAACAGCCTTAGCCATTACAAGATGGCGCCTGGCCGCACCCTAACTCTTAGCCTGTAGGTGGTAAACAAGTAGCACTGCGCATGCTCGAGTATATCTGGTGATGCAATAGAGCCTCTGCACCAATCGCATAGAGCCATGCCTAAAATAGGCTATAAAAGCTTTGGGTTTCTCCTCCTCGGGGTTCCTCCTCCTT
>PVJH01017757.1:0-47016 GCA_004026705.1 Nesogale talazaci | reverse complement strand
TCTCTCCCCCCACATTTCCCTAATCCTCCTGGTCTCTTTATTCTCCTTGTTGGCCCTGAGGGGTGTATCTCTCCTGCATTCCCTGTATTGCAGGCTTTTGTCTACAGCAGTGTGCGTGCTCTGGTCTAATCTGATTTCTAAGATAGGATTGAGCTCATGACAGTGGGGTGAAGGAAACATCAAAATTTAGATGAAAATTGTGTGTGGCTCATCACTTCTCTGTGATCCCTCTGTGAGGGGATGTCTAATTGTCTACAGTTGGACACTGGGTCTCCACTTCATACAACCCCCCCCATTGGGCATGGTTTCTTTACAATTAGATATTTCATCTAGGTTGAATAATCTGCATAAAGCAGGTCAATTACCTTTCTTCTACTCCTCATGCCTTCTTCTTCTTCATTATCTAGCTGTGGCAGTCATGTGCTTATGTTAATTTCATGATTGAGGTGTAGGGGTGGAGTCTAGCCTGTTAATTGGGAGATAGCCATTGAGTAGCCAATGAGGCCTCCACATGGGCATGGCTTTCTCCTGAGACTTCCGGGAAACCTCACGATATTTCCCTCATGGAGATAAGAAGCTATCTCCCCAGTTGTTGGGAGTTAGTCTCTGAGACAACGAACTATGGACAAGACAAGATGACAGTGTTTGAGGAGCTGGCGGAGAAGCCACATGGCCTTACCCTGATAGAATCAGACCTCTGAAGCTGGAGAAGTCACGTGGCGGTCCGTGCCAGCGGTGAGTTGCTTCTACCACCACTGGATGCTGTTGATGAACCCTGTGCCCTGGAAGCGAGGAGCCATAGGGAGACCCCTGTTTCTTTTATCCATATATGTGTCTATGATTTTGTTTCTCTAGTCTACCTGGGCTAACACACTAGCTTCTTGGATTATTTGCTTAGATCGAATAAATATGGTAAAAGGTTATATCCCCCTGATGCTAATCCACGTTGTGTTCCTTTGTTCTGTTCTAATGACTGCCTCTTGATCCAGGTAAAAATTCCACAAGAACACAATGACAATTTTTGCAAGTCCATTTCCTCTTAGTGTTTTTTATAGTTTGTCTTCATGTACACAGTCAAATGCCTTTACATGGTCAATAAAAGACTACTGGACATCCTCTGGTGTTCTCCGCTTTCAGCCAAGATCAATCTGGCATCACCAATCATAACACTTTTCTGAATCTGAATTAAATTTCTGGCAATTATTTGTCAATGTACAACTAGAGTCTATTTTGAATTATTCAGCAAAATTTCACTTGGATGTGATATTAATAAATTGTTGGAAAATTTCCACATTCTGATTGGTAACTTTCCCTTGAAAAAGTGATATATAGATATGAACCTGTTACTCACTGCCATCCAGTCTGTTCTCACTTGCAGGGACCCTCAATGCAGTAACGAAACCTTACCGTCTTCCAACAAGTTTTCCAACTGCACACATGACCTCTCTAATCCCCTGTTACCAGAGTTCCTAACAGAGGGAGTGTTATATACTTTTTTATTTTTCTGCTTATTTCTGTTAAATAAAGGAAGCTTGAAACTTTGTATCTGATCACCTTCAAGAGTACCTTCATGGCTAATAGTTTTTGCCATGTATTTGTAGTAAACTGGGTGGAGGAACATAGCATATTTCATAAGTAATGATATATATGAACATGGAATTCCAAAAACAAGTCTCAAGTCATTCTTTCAAATCAGTTCATACTCATAGTGACCCTACAAGATATGGTAAAAATGCCTCATAGGGTTCTCAGAATATAATCTTTCTGAAAATGGATGATCACAATTATTTTCTGCTGTGCAATGGGTAAGTTTGAACGATCAACCGTCTGGCTAGCAGCTGAGTGGCTTAACTAGTAACCCCCCGAGACTCTTTAGATAACAAAGTACATTGTCTTAATTAACTTGCTGAATTCAGAAGGGATATTTTCATGTAGCAATGACCAAGTTTTTTAATGATAACTTCACCGCCCTTTAAAATAATCCCTATGAAATATGTGTATGTTCAATGTTTCACTAAGTGTTGCTTGGTTTTATAACCAGAGAAATCTGTAAGACTCAGTGTGATATAGGATTATTAATGGCCTCTTATTAATATTTTTCTCTGAGTACCCTTAAGTGACAGTTTTCAATTTTGTTGAGTGTTTACAACTTGGGCTTTTCGGTATGATACTCAGTGCCTCTAACGTACTGAGTGATGTGATACCAAAATAGCATAAGCACATAAGCACAATAGATATTACCATAAAATCAATTTCACTTGATTATGAATCATTTAAAGCATTCTGCTTATTTTCATGAAACAGAAATATATTATTGAATATAATGCTGATTTCACAAGTTGTTTTTTTATTTAAAAAGATGCATGACTTCAAAGATAGCAATGTGTGTTTGGGCTATTTTGTCCTCTTACCCTCACTGATGGAATCTAAAAATCTCTTTGGTACCCAGACATTTTAATGGCAAAGTTCCAGAATCCCTGAAACTGAGACAAAATATCAAGAAAGTAATTTTTTGAGAAGTCTATGGAGAGTTTGGGGACAGATTTCATCGTAACAGACAGAACTTGGTTGGGAAAGACACTTCTCTTTGGTCTCAGGCTGTGTTTCTGCAGGGGGCACGTTGATGTTAGACTTAATCATTGTCGTTAAAACCATCCAGAGAGGTATTTAACATCTGGTTCCAAATAACTGTCAGAGGGTTGTGTTATTGTAGAATGTAAAATGTCATTGTTGCCCTGTCAAGAAACTCATAGAGCTCAGCAAGAGGCTCTGAAGTAATTTCAGGATGTACAGTTACAATAATTGCTTCTGAACGAAAGTGGTACAGCAAGAATATTTCCATAAGGTTGGGCAGGTTTTATGCTCTAAACTCAAAAACATAAATTCTGAGCTTGGGAAATATAGCAGAATACTAAAGTTAGAGGCAGTTCTCAAGAGACCAGTGGGCTGCCGTGTTCCACCTCTGTAGAAGTGTGCTCAATTAAGGCTTGAGGGGACTAGCAAGATAAGAAAAAGATGATTACTGGCTTTTGTGCTATTTGAATTTATATTCACAAAGTATAATTTAAAAACAGGTTCAAAAGAATGTTAATTGAAAACATGGATTATTTCTTAATTCCAGTTTTCCATAAACTTTGTTATATCTATTCCAAATAAGCGAATGGCTTATTTTTTTCCCTTAGAGTTAAAGCGTTAAAAAATTGATCCCTATCAAAGATTTGGGGAAGAGGCCATAGACTTGAAGTTGAAAACAATTCAAAGAGTGAGTACAATGAAAAGAAAACCTTCATATAGAACAACACAGATTTTTTGTTTTCAAGAAATTATGGGCAGCTTAAGAGCAGGTCAAATGTCTTAAGAAGTACAGTGGTGTGAAGAAGAAAGAGACCACAATAGTATCATGGGCTTTGAACAGAGAAACTGCTAAAGTATTAACTTGTTCCTAAATACTTAATTATAAATTCATAGTATCGGTTTTGCTCCATTAGTCTCGGATTAGTGCATGAAGTTATATATCCTTATTAAATCATTAGATGATGATGTTATTCTTGTCAACAGTTCATTCTTAGCATCGCTCCAAGAAAGCAAGCAAGATGAGATAAATGTGATTCGTTATGTAGTATGCAAACTGCTGAATTGCTGTTGTTCAGTGCCAGTGAATTGTTCAAGATGCATCTTAACACTATGCACTACAGAATGAAACACTGCCTAGTCCTCTGCTACCCTCAAATGCATTTTTATGGTTGAACTCATTGGTACAACCATCATGTCCTTCATTTAGGTCTTCCATAATTTTGTTGACTCTCTCCATTACTAATCACAGTATATTTCTCAATGGAATAGTCTCTTACAATATTCCCACCAAGTAAAGAATAGTCTTGCCATGCTTCTTCCAAGATAGACATATCCACCTTCAATATTATTTTGACTTACTGAATGTTCTTTAGTATCATTGTCATTCAATGGTGTTAATTCCTCAAGCTTTCTTATTCATTGTCCAGATTTCTTACACATAGGAAGTCATTGAAAATAGCTTGAGTCCTAGTTTAGAATGTTAGAGATGTGGAAGAGAGAGATACCATGTCACTATTGGAGGGGTTAATTATGTGTTTGGGTTAACAACTTTCTTAAAATTATTTAAGTTTACTTCTATATAACTTGGTATATGATTCTATTTCTACATAACATGACACCCCCTTGGAATAATTGTATAATTTATGTTCTTGTTAAGAATGATGGGTTAATTACATGAATTAGCATTCAGGCCTTTATGTATTATGATTTTAACAACATTTCAACATAGTTACCTTTGAAGAATAGGAGAATGAGAATCTTAGGTATTTATGGTAAATGTTCCTATGTGCAGTAGGCAAAGGTAAAATTAGTGAGCAAAGTGAAAGTCTTTATTTTCCAGAGCCAATGTCTAAAATAAGCAAGCCAAGATGCAGCAATATAGGCAGGCTTCTTAAAGAAATTGCAGTAAAGGACAATCAACTAAAAGAGTTAGAAGTAATTATCTCACGATAGTGGTAAATATATGTCAAGTACTGAGGAAACTTACTTTTGAACTATATTTATACATTGTGGCAGTCATGTGCTTATGTTAATTTTATAATTGAAATGTAGGGGTGGAGTCTGGCCTGTTAATCAGGAGAAAGCCATTGAGTAGCTCATGAGGCCTCTGTGTGGGCATGGCTTTCACCTGAGACTCCTGGGAAATCTCGCGGTATTTCCCTCATGAAGATGAGAAGCTATCTTCCCCAGTTGTTGGGAGTTAGTTTCAGAGATGATTAATCATGGAAAAGACAAAATGGCAGCGTCAGAGAAGTTGGAGGAGCCAGCAGAGAGACCACACAGCTTTGCCCAGATGAAGACAGACCTCTGAACCTGGAGTGGCATGCTGTTGATGGACCTGAGCCCTGGAAGTGAGGAACCATGGGAAGACCCCTGCCAGCGCCAGACTTCTGCACCCACTGACCTGTGACGTCCTGAGTCGGAAGCAGACATTATAGACTGATTGCGGGCATATGTGTTAATAGTGGACTTATGAATTTGCACTGGACTGGATTGGGATACCTTCTTAGTGTCACATTTCTTTTGTATATAAACCCTTTCCTTATACCTCTATGTGTGTGTCTGAAATTTGTTCCTCTAGTCTACCCGGACTAACACATACATAGATTTTATTAAAAATATATCAATAAAAAATTAATTATAAATTAAGTTTTGCTTTCAGCAAAATGATAGCAAGATTGGAAAATATACATGCAACCACTCAAAGTAAATTGGTTTCTTATGGTGAAGGACTAACCTATTGACTGTCTTCCAAAAGTCCTATAGCATAAAAATCATGAATTAAAAAAATGAAAATGGTTTCCATCAAGTCAATTCTTACTTATGATTGCTTCTTGTCTTTTAGAATAGAATTGTGCTCCTTGAATTTTCCACTGGTTTTTCAGAACTAGGTTATCAGAGTTTTTGATTGTTAGCCGCTCAGGTCATTAACTGTGCACACCATCTAGGAACTGCTAAAAGTGCAGCATGATTGTCAACAATCCATCATGCTTCAACATCTGTTCCTTGCCATTCTAAGTGCATATTTGACACAAACATGAGAAAGCCAAACTTTTGAATCTGCATGAGTTCCAATCTCTTTAATTAACATGTATGCAGGGCATTATCTACAATAAAAATACCACTTATAAAGTACAACCAACAAACAAAAGTTCCTGTTGCTGTAAGTCACTCTATAGTATCAGTAACTGGGTTAATAGTTACCTAAGAGCATGATAGAAAACGTTGGGAGGAAATGGGAGCTAACCACAATATGAGAAGAAATGTTGGCGATCATTATACAACTTTCTTAATATGTTGAACAATTAAATTGTATGGTATATGAATTGCATGACAACAAAACTATTTAAAATAGAAAATCATTTTACTTACATAAGATGAAAATATAGATTGGGTGGACATGGACTCTAGTGCTAAATTTAAAGAGGGAGTTTCATAAATATTTTCTTAAATTTTTGGAAGCAGTGTTGATACATAAGAAACTGATAGGGCTTTCTGCAGTCTCAGAAACTCTCAGGGACAGATCTGCCCTGTCCTTAAGAGTCACTACGGATCTGTTTCAACTCGATGACCCTGAATTTGGTTTTGATTTCACACTGACCCAGAGAGAACAGAGACTTCTGACTACTAAAAGACCTATAAACCTTGAACCTGGACCTGGGAAGTGTCCTCTTTGAAGGCAACCTTAGAAAGTATCCTGAAATGGAACACTATTCTGAGATAACCTTAGAAGAAATATGCAGACCACCCAAGAATGGACTAAGCAAACTAATGAACCACCTTCAGAGGAGCGGAAATCTCCATGTCTTTGACTTTCCCTTGGCAAACAAGAAAGCTCCCCCTAAACTAGATCTTTCCCAACTCACAGCGGGGGGGGGGGGGTGCTGTGCTCTTGGAGTACATCTACTTACATAAAACTGTTGATTAGTTCATTGTTGCAGTGTGTGTGTGTGTGTATTACCTCAATCAAATACATATAAGATATAATTTCAATGCATTTTCAGCACAAGAATGATTAATTATGTTTTACTCTTTTGTACTGTCTGACATTCAGTGTGTTTTACACCAATAGCACATCTTTACTTGAACTGCTCACATTTTAAGTGCTTAAGTTCCTCTTCCTGACCCCTTTGCTGAAGCCACCATTTGAAGCTTTCTCCATGAGTGTCTTCCTCCTTATGTCTGCCCCTCTTATTTACCAAGCAATCAACTCTTATGAGTGAGTTACAGAATACGAAGGGTTAACACTTTCAGATTAAGATCACTCAAAAGAAGCAAACAAACTCACTGCCAGGAAGTCAATGACTCAGAGGAGAGGGTAGCACTGTCCCCTGTATTTTCCAGACACTAGCTCCTCCTGGAAGTAAGAGATTCAGAACTGCTGACCAGGCAGTGAGAAAGCCAGCACATGACCCCGCACCCCCAGGCCTCCTCAATGGCCATGTCAAGGACAAGCACAGCACAGCTGGAGATTCTCCACCACGACTATCTTTTCAACTAGTGCCTGATGAGAAGCTGCCAGGATTATATTGATAACTTTTCCTTTTTGTTCTCTAGATAAACCTATGAGTCAATCGAGTGTGAGTCAGCTTTCTATTTCCCAAACATGCTTCTATAGAACATTGTTGTATTTCGTTGCTGTATTGTATTATATTTCAGTTTTAGAGAGCAATTGACTTTCCTCTGTTTCTCTGTTTTTCCTGCTTATTTCAGTGTTCTTACAGCCCTGAAATAAATGGCAGATCCTTGGAAAACCTCCTGTAAATATAAAGCTGTAAGGAGAATCAGAAGTGAAAGAATGCATATACTTTTCTTTGAAAATACAAGTCATATTTTAATGTTTTGATCATATTTAAAGTGTTAAACTCTTGCGATGGTGACAAATTTTAATATTTATTCATCATATTACATACTTTTTATATTTTCTCTCAAATACATTTCACTATAATGAACTGTAGAAAATAATACTATGTGTTATGTGTATGTATTCTGGGAGCTCAGTGAAATCATATGGAAGATATTGATGAATCTAATGTATTCTGAAAAAAGTATACTTTGATTTAGCAACACCATATGTTTGTCTTTTTGAAAAAAATGTGAAATTATAAAGTAAGACTTCCTTTTTAGGATCTTATTGAGATTGAAAATACATCCACCACCCACTGCTATTAAGCAGAATTGGACTTTATAGAAGACTGTCACATCTCTTCTGTGCAGCAAGCTGGATGTGGGAATCACTGACACTTTAGGTTAGCAACCAAGCTATTAGCCGCTGGGTTCTGGATTCAGGTGCAAATCATCACGAAGCAGAGGCTCTTCACAATCACTCTGGCTGCCTCTTTGAAACATAACATTGAAAACTTTCTGGATTCACTGAGGCATTTTCCCCCAGATCTCTCAGAGCACTACATTCTTACAAACATATCCATGAATGTGGTATCTTGAAGGTCCCAGGAAATCACCTGTCAAGAATTTGAGTTCTGCCTCTGCGCTTACCAGACTCTGAGCAGATCACTTAATTTCCTTTTCTCTATAATGTTTTCTTGTACAAAATGACAATCATAGATCCTGTCTCATATTTCGCATAGGCTTGTTGATATATTCATATGTATACATTAAATTTCTAAGCTAAGATCAAATGGATAGTTTATAGAAACATTAAATAGGAATGCACTACCCATTTTTTCTATCAGTCCTAAGCCAAATGTGACTTTTTATCACTATCAGGTGATTTCTATTCTTATTTCCAGATGAAGTAATTGAGATTTAAAAGTGTCAAATAATAAGGCACTAGTCTAATTTTTTTTAAGTTTTAATGGTATTGTCTTGATCTTGGTGTAAACTCACACACATTTAGAAAAGTAATTATTTCAGCTTAGGATCAGCAGTGAGCTAATGTTTAAGATAATTCTGAAACTGTCATAATAATTTAAGTTCTGGCGAATAGTGAGAAATAGTAAGTGGTATGATGGTTGCTACTATTTATGAATCTGTGACTCTGTTTATCCTGGGTGTCCTCCAACATCTTTAATTATTTTTGTGGTACATGAATTTCTGAGCATATATTATCTCACTTGTTAAAGTATATAATGGAATTAGGGTCTCTGCAAGATCCTTTACTGATTGTTTATTTTCTTTTCATTATGGTCCACTTCCTTTTTTAAGCCCTTCCCCTTCTCCCCCCCCCCCACCAACCTCAGTGTTTTTTCTTTTTCTGTCATTACTTTCATTTCTCCCATCTCTCTGACTCTGTCTCTCCTTTAACTTCCTTTCACATTTCTTACAAATATCATCACTGCTCACCTACATAGTAGCAAAGCCTATTATCTATGTGTTCCTCTACTCTGAACCCATGGCTTATTATTTGAATCAATTCGTATATTTATTATTGTCAGAAACATTTTGATAGTTCAAACTTCACCAATGAATTATATCTCATGTACTTTGCATTGTCTTTCATCACTTCTGCTGCACTAAAATACTGTTTTAAACCTGTGATGTATTAAACTCAATTGGTCTCTCTACTTTTTGAGCTTATTTGACCTTTGTGTAGGAATTGGCATTAATGGCTGTCACTGATCTGAGTTAATTTCAGGACTGGGATTGTAGGGGTGGAGTCTAGCCTGTCAATCTGGAGTAGCCAATAAGGATATTTGTGTGGGCATGGCTTTCTCTTGATAACTCTGAGAAGGCCATGGTATTTCTGAATTGAAGAACAGAGATTTGACTCAGTCTCTTAGAGACAGTCTACTGACATGACATAACCAAAACATGATATAGACTGGAGAAGAAAGAAGAGAAGCCATAGGTTCTTACCCTCACGGAACCAAACCTCTGGGATCAGAGAAGTCACGTCGATACTCCTACCAGTGCTGAGATGCTTGGGAGGCCACAGGGAGATCCCTACCAATGCTGAGAGGCTTTTACTGCCACTGGATACTGCTGATGACCCTGAGTCCTGGAAACGAGGAGCCATAGGGAGACCCCTTCCAGCACTGGGATGCTTCTGCTGCTTCTACTGCCATTGGACACACAAGACACTGCACCCACTGGTCTGTGACTTTGGTGAATCAGAAGGAGACTTTATAGACTGGTATCAGACATATGGGCTAATATCAGACTTATGATCTTCAACTAGACTGGGTTGGGATGCTTTCTCAATGGTCTAGTCCTCTTGTATATAAACCTTTCCATTATATTCATAGGCACGTTGGTGAATTTCTTTTTCTAATCTATGCAGCCTAACACAATGGCTTTATGCTCTCTTCCTTTTTAGAAAACTATTGATTATTGGCATTTGCATTTCCCTGAATCTCATTCTCAGTTTTCTACTACCTATTACAAATATTCTTCAATAAGTTATGAGTTCATATTTGCTTTTATTAAGGACTATGGTAGGATAGTGCTCAAACACTTGGTTGCTAATCAAAAGGTCAATATTTCAATCTGAACACCACTACATGGAAGAACGATGTGAAAATTGACTTTTCTTAAGGTTACAGTATGCCTCATTGAGAGAGAGAAGAATCAAATGGACTATGTGACATTGAGTGTTCGCAACTGCAAGGAAATAAAAGAAGTAGGAAGACAGGGAGATGCTTATATTTCCATCTTGTCCACACCACTAACTGGACCTATCTTTAGAATCTAGATCCTGCTGCCAAACCTGTTGTTCTCCCATAGTCAATGAGAGTGAAATGTGGAAATAGCATCCCGGTTTAATAGAACCCTTCAAATTCAGACTGCAATGGAATAATACTCAGCAGCTCACTATACTTTATAAGACAACTGGGTCAACAGATAAGGAGGGTTTTTTTTATTTTTAAAATCATTTTTTATTGGGAGCTCATATAACTCATCCCAATCCATACATGCATCCATTGTGTCAAGCACATGTGTTGCCATCATCATTTTCAAAACATTTTCTTTCTACTTGAGGCTTTTGTAATGGCTCCTCATTTATCCCCTTGCTTTTAGACCCTCCTTGAAAATTTATAAATTAGTATTATTTTCTCATGTCTAACACTGTCCAATGTCTCCCTTCACCCACTTTTCTGTTGTCCATCCCTCAGGAGAGGTTATATGTAGATCCTTGTGATCTATCAGTTCCCCCTCTTCACCCCCACTTTTCCCTTACCAAGCAAGGTGTTTCATAACAGTAATGAAAGATCATTATTTCTCCCCAGCAGTTTAAAGAAAGTTGCATAATATGGGATATTTGGGCAAGTATTTTTGTTTATTTTAGCTTCAACAGATCAGAGACATTTTAGAAAATTTAGACATAGTGCAATTCCATCTTGACTTTTACTTATTTTCTCCGAATAATTCCATTTTTCTTCTATACTTTAATATCTGCTTCACAGAGAGTGATGTATTTCTATTCGGCAATCTATATTGTGTCACCTGGACCAGGTATACCACAGTGATTTGAATCAAGAAGCAGATAAATCATCTGTGATTGATAACAGACTTATACACTGGCAATGGGAAATGAATTGCGATAAAGAATAATTGGCCCTGTCGAGCTAGAAGGCAAGTATTGTGGGGCTTAATGTAGAAATACAAAGCCCTAAGATTTCTATTTTATGTAGTACTGTCATAAATCATGGCACCAAGTGTTTCTGTATTTCACAGATCATGCACACACCCACACTTCTTTTCGTCATTTGACAGACACATTTCAGAATCCATTCAGCTAAATTCTGTGTCTCTGTGAGTGAAATCAGTGCTGGTCATGCATTCTCCCCAGGCAAGGACAGCAGGGTTGCAATAAGATGTGTACCAGAGACCTGAAGGGCTTGATCTGCCCCAAAGTGAAACTAGAGCAAACGCTACCATTTTCTTTTAATGTTATTAGCCCTTTATATTGAGACAAATCGCTGAAATATTGTTTTTTCAAGATATATTTTATATGCAGTAAAATGCAGAACCATTAAAGTACCAAGTAGTGAGCTTTGATTCATGGGATCACTGGGGAAATAAAAAAACGAGAACAAAATCACCACTGGCCAGTAGAATTTCAACTCATGATGATCATCTAGGTCTAAGCAGAATTGCCCCTAGGCATTTCCAAGGCTATGACTCTGTACAGAAGCAGCCTGTTGCATCTTTCTCTGTAGTGGAGCTGAGGGAATAGAAATGCCAGCATTTAGCTTAGCAGCTTATGTCTTTAGCACTGTATTGACAAGACTCAACTTACAAATACATCACTCTTATAAAATTTATTATATAAATACTTTATGACTGTAGAAAAGGTGATCAATCATTTTCACTTGACCTTCATATCAGAGCTTTGATTTCTTCTACCACATATTAGCTTTGTATATCATATAAATTTAGTTAAATTTAAATTTATAGTGATTGAGTGTCTTCACTCAATATGTCTCTGATATTTATGTTAAATGCAGCAATAGTTTTGTCTGCTTGTTTTTTTTTTATTTACACTGCTGAGTGAGTTTCCCTAATATTAACATATGAAATTTCTTTATTCTTCTGATAGAACATTGGGTAATTTTCATTTCTTTTCCAGTAGTTGATTTGCTATAAGCAGCACTTTAAGACTTTGTATGGATAAGCAGCACTTAAGTAAAATAAAACAAATATTTCCATGGTAATAAAATTATACTCTAATTTTTCTTGGAAAATTCAGTAAATATCTGTGGTTTCTAAAATATGATGCATGCTAATTTACCACTAAATATATTTCTATCCTTTATTCTGCTTTACATTCTGTTGTGAAGTGAATTTTAAAATATATACACTTTTATTGAAGTTTTTAACCACCTGTCAATTTATACTGCGGTGGCTTATGTGTTGCTGTGATGCTAGAAGTTACATCTCTGACATTTCATAAGTCAAAAGGGTCACCCAAACTGAATAGACTTCAGTAGAACTCCAGACTAAGAAGAAGCTCTGACAATCGGCTCTCCGCATAGCAGGAATTAGTCACTAAAACCTTATTCTTAGAATCAAAATCTTGTCCGAAACTAAAGTCCCAATGAATAGCCACAGAGCATCGTCAGAGACAGTGCCTGAGGAAGGGTTTTGTGGGTCCTAAGGCACAGGACATATAACTGAGGGGAAGGAACCTTTTCAGAGTCTACTTTTTATGGAATTGGCCATCTGTAATCAGAATATCATACGGCTTACTCTGTCGGGAGTGACACATTCAAAAGGAATTGAGGGTTGTTTTAATTGTCAAAAATAATATTTAATGGATATTCTTAAAGTACAAATTACCTTTAAGTACAAACTGTCTGTAATAGCAATATATCCATCCACATTCAAGGATCCAGTCAACACAATGATTAGTTAAATGTATATACCAAACTACTAAATCTAGTGAAAATGATATTGAAAATTCTATCTACAGCTTCAGTCTGAAAGTGATCAAACAGGCAATCAGGATGCAAGGATAAACATTGGCAATTATAATGCTAACGTTAGAAACAACAAGGAAAGAGCATATCTCAAGAAGAGATTTGTTACCTTGAACATTAATGACTGACGACCTGATGAGCTGTGGGAGAACATTGGAAACATCATTCATGAAGGAAAGCAAAAGTCGTTAAAAAGGCATGAAAGAAAGAAAAGATTGAAGTAGATTTAAGAAGAAACTCAAACTTGTTCTTAATGGTAGAGTAGCTATAGCAAATAGAAGAAAAGATGAAATCCAAGAGCGAAAAAGAGATGTTCAAAGAGCAGTTTTCAAAGACAGTCAAATATTATCACAAAATGTGCTCACCCTAATGTTAGAAAACAAAGAGAAGAACACCCTCAGCATATCTTCAGTAGAAAGAACTCCAGAGTAAAAACAAACAAACAAAATTTCAAAACTCAAGTTGAAATACTGAAAGATTCTATGAGCAAAATATTGAATATTGCAGGAAGCAACAAAAAGTTATTAAGAAGTCATAGAGGCACTGTCCCAAATAGAAAGAGTCGACATTCCACTATTTCAGTATGTAGTTTATGGGTAAATAGAAACCATGCTGAAGGAAGAAATTCAAGCTGCACTGAAAGCATTATCCAAAATAATGGCACTACGAATTGATGGAAGGTCAACTACAGTGTTCAAACAAATTAATAAAATAAGTTGATGGAAGCAGTGGAAGCACACAGTAGGCTATGCCAAGAAATTTGGAATGCAGTTACTTGGCCAACACATTGAAGAGATCTATATTTCTACCCTTTCCCATGAACAGAGTGCAGGGATCATTGGAGAGCATCACCAACATCACCAATGGAGATCATCTTGCAGCAGAACATTGATCTGGAACTACAATCAGCCTAGATTCAAAAGAGTACATGGAACCAGGAGTATCCATTAATTGTCAGATTAATAATGTGAGATCTTACTTGAAAGCAGAGATGACCAGGAAGATGTTTTATTGATTATGCAAAGACATTTGACTGTGTTTATCATAAAAAAATGTGAACATACAAGCGAAAAACTAAGGGTAGCCCTGAGTAGAATGGGAATTCTAGAACACCATATTGTTGTCCTATGAAACATTTACATGGATCAAGAAGTAGTCATGTGGACAGAACAAGGGACTGTTCTGTATGCTTAAGCTAATACTGGATGGCTTAAAGTAAGGAAAAGTGTGTCCATTCTGTGCCCTCTCGTCATACTTATTCAATCTGAACAAATAATCAAGGAAGTGGGGCTATATGAAGAATATTGTGGCACCAGGATTATCTACAAGTTGTGATATGCAGATAACACAATATTGCTTGCTAAAAATGAGGAGAACTTGAATCACTTGCTGATAAAGATCAAAGATTACAGGTTTCAATTAGGATTGCGACTCAAAGAAAACTCAAATCCTCACCACTGGGTCAATAAGTAGCCTCGTGATTATGAGAGGGAAGATTGAAGTTGTCAAGGATTTCCTCCGGCTTGGCGCCACAATCAGTTATCATGGAAGCAGCAGCCAAGAGCTGACACAGCATATTGAATTGGGTAACACTGCTGCACGTGACTTCCTTAGAGTGCTGAAAAGCAAGGTTGTTACTTTGAGGACCAAGGTGTCCATCAACCAAGGTAGGGCATTTTCACATTCTTTAAAGGCAAATAAAAGTTGGACATTGAATTAAGAAGACTGAAGAATAGATGCATTTGTATTGAATAATGGCTCTGTTGAACATTGGAAATATCACAGATTTCCAAATGGCAAACAAATCTATCTTGGACAAAGTATAACCAAAATATTCCTTAGAAGCAAGGATGACAAGACTTTTTCTAACAAGTTTTGGATATGTCAGGGGAAACCAGTCCTTGAAGTAGGATATCATCCTTGGTAAAGTCAATGACAACACAAAAGTGGAAGATGACAACAACATATCTAGACATAGTGCCTGCAACAATGGACTCAACAGGTACAATTGTGAGGATGGGCAGAATGGTCAGTTGAACTTGGAGTCACTATGGCGCACAACCATCTTGATGGTACTCAACAACAACAATAATTTATGCGTCTATAACTTCCACCTGGGGACTCTGAAGCAGGGCTTCTTTGCACTTCTCTGCTACACAGATGATACATGTTTGAAGCAGAAGGAAAAAAAAATAAACGTAGCCAGGAACCTTGGAAAAGCAAGATCCAGATCTCTGTTTGAAGGGCCGAAATCAGTAAAGAGTAGATCCATCACATACTGGCATGGAGATTCAAATGAGCAGCACCCATACTAAGAAATGTCATCTCCCTCTATGGTCTGAGTCTATGGAACCATGGGATAGAGTGGCAACCTGGCTGGCTTCTTGGATCCCCAGAAGTTGAGGCCAAGGAACCATGTAGTTTAGAGGCTCATAACTGGAGAAAGACTTGGCTGTCAGCTGAAAAGATCAAAGACTGTATCCTTATTCTTTGCTGATTTTGATTATCAACTTCTTTAGTAAACTTCCTTAATTTTTTGAGTTCTGTGTGGTCATTGCAAAAGATCATTGAACCCACCATAAATATAAGGTGAAGTAGATAGGTTGGTGCTAAAATAGGTTAAGATGGACTTTAGGGTGAGTCCCAGTGGGGTAGTGGTTGAGCATGGGACTGCGGACCACTGGGTTGGCGGTTCAAACCCAGCAGCAGCTCTTAGGAGCAAAACTGGGCCTCCCACTCCTATCAGAGGGCAGTGATGCCCCCCCCCAAAAAAAGACAGATGGACATTAGTGGCTTCTCTGATCCCTGCCTCAGCAATAGAGAAGTCAAAAGAAGTCATATATGGTCCGACATTGTCATTTATTGAACATGCATTTATTTTCATATACTAAGGGAGTTCTTTCTTACCAGGTTTCATAGTCTTCTTGCATTTCATTTGAAGTCAGTGAGAACAACAAATAAAAAGGAAATATCCTTATAAATGTTTCTTAGAGTTGAAAGGCTACTTCCAGACATTGCATGAGTTGCAGAATCTTTGTGGGCAGCTGAGTTTGATTATCTGTCAGGTCTTTGAGTTATAGTCAGCTCCCTTTAAGAGATTGGAGTTTTAAGAAACACAATGTAATATATAACTATCTCATTCATATTTGAAGATGATTTTGAAGTAGACTTCTGGAAATTATATCTAGTTAAAAATAAAAATGATACTAAGTTACTTACAACATATACAGAAATATATTTTAATGTTAGGTTATGTAATTCTCCATAAATAAAAGTAATATTCATTTTACCTCAGATAACTGGAAATTTTGACTTTCCTAAGTCTTTTCCAAGTGGTAAGTTATTTTTGCTTTTCCAAAGATGTAATTACTTTCTCAGGAGGATGATTTCAAATTAGTCCACAGTGCAATTAAACAACTTTTGCATAGAAAATAATGCTGTACTTCCATTTCCACGAACACTTTCAGGTAAATGGTTGTATGAGCATAACTACAAAGTTATACTCAAGATATACAAGTGAACATGGGCATAAACAACTTTATGTAACCCTCTGGACCACCAACTTTGAAAATATGTATCTTTTTTGTCCCATTATGTTCATATACCGGTAATAATTTTTCCCTTACATTAAAAAAAGCCTCAACAGGCTGTTGCCTGGTCAGTTTTATAAGTTCAGCCATTTTAATGGTTTATTAATATTGCTTCCCTGCTGCTTAGATTTATTGCTGAACAATCAGTCTTTAATATGACCCTAAATTCCATATCAAGCACGTCATGCTTCATCTGCCAGCGCAATTTTCACACTGCTGCTGTGGACACTAAATTTTTATCAGTCTCACTCTGTGCCCTTGGACAGCTCATTACATTTTTGGGTGGATGAGAATCTTCCTCTATTAAGCTGATGAGAGTCTACTTGTCAAGAGTAAAGAAAAAAAGAGCTAATTAAAATATGAAAACAAATGTAAAATAAATGGTAGGATGAACAGTGCTAATCATTGATGTTTGTACTACATGACTCTCAATTTTGACTAGTTATAATGTTTATTTTACTTTTTACCAAAATATTTGTCACTAGATTAGACAAGCAACAATAGAGAGAAAGTTTTGATTCAGGATGTAAATTAGGTTATCCTTAATTTTAACCAAAATTATAAAGGAATGAAGTTAGATGAAACATGTGGGAAGGACAAGCTCAAAGATACAAAACATGATTCATTAGGGTAGAGCAAAGGATTATTAACCTATCAAGAATAAGCAGATGACACCTTTTAAAGAAACCCACTGCCATCAAGTCCATTTGATGGCAAGCTGATCAACAGAATTGAATTGCCTCTTTATGCTTCCTGAATTGTAATTGTTATGGACTCAGGCAGCTTCATTTCTCCCATGGAGTAGCTGGACACCCAAACTCCTGACATTGAAGTTAGCAGATCAATGCAGACCCCACTATGTCATCACCAAGGTCCAGGTCTAATTCACATACTTGCATCAATATTCAATCCAGAAAATCGTGCTTGGTTTTGATTGTTGTATCCTATCTACTCAACAGATATACATCATTTCAACTCCAATGTTAAATGCTGATTAGTCTCAGAACAAGTAGATTCAAAACGTCACTTAAAGCTATACCCAAATAGATTATTCTTGGCCACAGAAATAGGTATATGTCACTATCCATGACAGTAAAAAGTAAGACAATATGTGTCAGAATTTTTTTGAATTGCTTTTCTTTTGAAATATTTTAAGAATGAACCTCCACAGATACAGAAACTCTATCTTCACAATATTTCACTCATCTGTTACTTGTCTTCTGAGCTCGCATATTGCTGTGCGTTTGGAATTCTTGCCACTGGTATTTTAAATATCAGGAGCATGGACATGTATCATGAGAGCTTCCAGACTAAGAGAGATTGGGAAGAAACACCGGACAATCTGTTTCTAGGAGGAAAACCTTTGAGCAGTGAAATCATTACAAACAGCAGCAAGACATAGTGTGATGTGCAAGAAGTGTAACCCTTCAGAATGGAGGACACTCAAACTATGACGGAAAAAGTTCAGGCACCTTAATGCTGTGAAAGAAACAAAACTTTGTGTAACATTTGCTGATGTAGCATGACTCAAAGTGAAAGGAAACAGCTGCAACTCCCTATTAAAGATCAGCACACTAAATGTATGCATCTAGGAAAATTGAAAGTCCTCCAAAAATGAAGCAGAACCCATAGAGATCAATATTCTAGGCAACAAACCAAAACAAAGCAAAGGCACACTGCACTTAATGCGATTCCAATTCAAATAAGCTCACAGAAAAAGGTGGAACTAGTCTGCAGGGTTTGCAATGTGGTAATCTTTTACCCGAGTAGAAAGTCTTGCCTTTCTTCCATGGCAGGCTCTTGAGTTTGTAGTGCTGACCTTGTAATCTAGCGACCATTAGCTAAACAACTATGCAAGCAGGTATTCCCCAAACCGCTGCCATTGAGTGAACACAGAAGCTATATAGCATTGGTTTTCGAACTGTGGGTCGCAACCCCTTATGTAATCAACCCTTTCAAGGGAAGGCCGAAGACCATTGGAAAACACAGATCCCCAATGATCTTAGGAACCAAGTCACCACTCCTCTATCCGAGCGTACCGCCCCCAGGCAGATAAGCCCACATAGAAGTAACAGACGTGATGGCATCATCGTACTTTCCAAATCTACCTCACACCTTATTTGCATTTGTCAGAAACCAATTCACAGTCAAAACTGAAGATACTCCTGAGACACCAGAAGAGGGCTTCATTGACCTTATTAACAGCGATGCAGCAAGAACTGATTTCTCCACATTGCCAGCTACAAAATTCTGGATCAAGTGTGTGCAGCCATATCCTATCTGTTTGAGAATGGGTTGGCACCTTCTTGCCTTTCCAACATCATATCTTTGTGAAACAGAGTTGTCCAGCCTGTTGGCTATCAAGTCTAAATACAGGAGTAGACTTTTTGTGGAAGATGATCTTCACTGTGCTCTTGCAAAGATTTTCCTGAGAATTTCTGATCTGGTGAGAAAGAAGCTATCTCAACCTTCACACTGACATTGACTTTGTACGCACCCTGTTGCCAAAGGCAGCAATGTAGTTTACTGTTGTCATATTAAGATTGATACCCATGCTACACAATGCTTCAAGACATAATTTCATTTACTTTTAATTAGAAATAAATATATCACAATATACATGTAATTACATATTGTTTTGTGATTAATCACTATGCTTTCATTATGTTCAATTTCTAAAAATTAAAATATATCATGCTTATCCGATATTTACATGATAATTCATAGCAGTAGAAAAATTGCAGTTTTGAAGTAGCAACAAAAATAACTTTTTGTTGCTGTTGTTTGTACAACAAAAATAATTTTATGTACGGTTGCGATCACCACAACATGAGGAAGTGTGTTAAAGGTCCGCGGTATTACGAAGGTTGAGAATCATGGTTATAGATGGTTTCTGTATCTTTAAGTTGCCGAATTGTTTCCTCCCTTGGAGCAGTTTGTGTGTTTGAATCTCTGACCTTAGGCTTAACAATTCAATGTTCACCCAAGAGCACCGTCAAGACTTCTAATCCTCAGCACTAGAGAGGTTAAATACATGAACTTGGACATTTTGAATTAGTCATTTAGTTTATTATACTGTAACAACAGATCATGATTTTGGAAATGTTATCAGGAGTGACCACTTGCTGGAAAGTACATCTCTATTGGAAAAGCAGTGAGTGGATGCTGAAGAAGCAACAATCAGTGAAGTGGATGGGCTAAGTGACTGCAACAATTGGCACAGCAATGACAAAAAGTTTGAGAAGGCTACAGGGTCCGAGAGAGTCCTTACAATGACAGACCTCAAGAATATGGTGTGTACAGCTGTTAATTTTGAAACATAGGAATTTTCCATGATGAAAGATGCTATCCAAAGGCTGTACACAGTTTACAAAAATAACAGTCAACACACCCAAAGCAGGATTAAAATCACTACTACACATTATGCCAAAGTTGCAGTTTTGTCTTCTTTAGGTTTCCATTTAGATGAATATATGTGTCCCCTTGTTATGATTGTCAAGACGTTCCATGTATGGTTACACAGTCATCTGTCAGATGCCCAGTTACCGTCTGCTCTCTGAAAAAATATTTGAGTCAACTCTACAAAGGAAATATACCTTGAACTGATTTCATGTGTGCTTAAGATAGTCCGTTGAGAAGTAGACCTTTTGTTTAGTGTTTTGCTAAAATATATTGCATGCAAGTTACATAATCTATTCCAATGTCAAAAATACCCTTGAGATGTATACTGCGAAGGCCCCAGGATAGGCATTGTATGACCTCAAATAAAAGCATATTAAATTATGTAGCTAATATACAAACAACAAAAAATATTTTTATGATTTTACACTCCTAAATATTCACTATTACTAAACATTTGGACTATGGATAATTGGGACATTATTCAAAGATTGGACAAAAACCAAGATAGTTACATTCAGCTTGATTAATGTCAAAATATTAACTTCATCACAATTAAATTTTTTCCAAGTACATTAAGAAACTGAAACGACATACCAATTATTAGGAGAGTTTGTTTAAAATGACATATCTGATAAAGGACTTTCATGCAGCACCTATAAAGAGCACTTAAAACTCAAAAATATACTTCCAGTAAGATGACAGTATGTTGTTGTTAGGAACTGAGCTGGTCCTAACTTACATAACAGAATACAACATGGCCCAGTCTTGATCATCCTCACAGGTGTTGTTACGTATGAGTCCACTGTTGGGGACACTGTGTCAATTCATCTCCTAGGCCAGCAGTTCTCAACCTGCGGGTTGCAACCCCTTTGGAGGTCAAATGATCCTTTCTCAGGGGTTGCCCGATTCACACTAGTAGCCAAATTACAGTTAAGAAGTAGCAACGAACATAATTTTATGGTTGAGGAGTCACTACAATATCAGGCACTGTATGAAAGGGTCACAGCATTAGGAAGGTTGAGAACCACTCTTCTAAGCAGACACACTACCCAAAATTTCTACAATACAGACGTGAGGGACAAAATGAAATAGATGCAGGTGATAATCCTGGAGCCCAGGGCTTCAGAAAGGAAGACAGAGATGTGAACTAAATACTGAGTAGGAGAAGAAACTGAAAAAAAAATGGAACATATAAAGTTTCAATATCCAACATATTAGTTAGACAAAATGGTAAAATGATACTGGCCACTTTGCATTGAATGATAATACAACTTACTGTGGCATACATCATAAACACAAGAGATAAAAGTTCATATTTATCATAAACCAATTTCAAAATCTGCCCTGTGGTAAAATTGCTTTCTCTGGCAGCATGAGATGTATATATATATATATATATATATATATATATATATATATATGAGTGTCGTCAGTTGATACAACCATTATTAACGATTGCCCACCCAAGACAAAAATCAGTGATAAAGAAATTGAAAAATTCTGCCAGATTGTTCAGTCTGAGATTAATCAACCACAAACTCAAGATGCATTAATAGCTATTGGTGATTGGAATTTGAGGCAGAATCAGCAGCTGGTGAGAGAAGCAAGGTTAGAGGTATCAAGATAGAATCTAGTCCAGTAACTGACTCATAGTTTGTTGTATGAGAATCGCTTGCACCTTGCTATCATACTTAAAGACATGTCACCAGTATTCTAGATATCATCAGGGTCAACCAAGGTAAACAGGTTCGATCTGAACTTCTAAACATTTAACATACAACTTGGAAGAGAGATGGGGCATATGTTTGTTGACTTGGTTGCTGTAGGTTTGGTTTTTGAGTTTTGAGTTTACAGATTTGTTAATATGTAGGATGAAAGGTTGTACTACAATATAAAACCTCAATGAGTCTAAAGTCCTAGAATTTTAGTAATATTCATATGAGCATGTGTGTTTGTTTATGCATGCAAACACATTGAGTTCTAAAAATAATTTAATATATGAAATAGTTGGGTAATTTTATGAGTAATCCAGCAATCAATTCAAGATTAAACTGATGTTATGACTAAAATATGTGTTTATATGTCTGTGTATGTGTATATGTGTGTTTTCCCTAAACCGATTCCAATCACTGACTGAAGAACACAACATTTTCTGTTGTTCAAACTAAAACCAAAGACGTTGCCTTTGAGCTGATTCCAAGACTTCTCAACCCTATAGGACAGAGGTTAACTACTCTATCAGTTTTTCTTAAGACAACAATCTTTATGGAAACATCTTCTTCCTTAATCTAACAATTGGTGCATTTAAACCATAGATCTTTGATAGCAGCCCAACTCTTTCATTTTCTGCTTCAAACAAAATAATTGCATGTATAGTTTTTGAGCAACCCTACAGGACAGTGTCAAACGGTGTCAGAGGGTTGGTTTCCAAGGCTTTGATCTTTATGGAATCAGACTGTTTCATTTTGCTCCCGTGAAGCAATTTACAAGATCAACTTATTAGGCAGTTGAGTGCTTTAATCATGAGATTAGATAACAGGCTATAAGCACTGATGGTTTCAGATCTTGTAGTCTTAGGTGACATGCCAGCTTTCAAATACTTTATGTCTATGTTGCATAAGTGGATCATGTCCCCGATTTAGACGCATTGCCTATTTTTGTAAACCTTTATTGAAAGATAGCCCTAATCATTTATGTATGCACTATGGATTGTTTGTCAGGTTATAAAATCGTAGTTGACTAGTAGTGATGGGGATTGGATGGTCGATCCATTCTATATAACTTTAGAGTCTTTCAACAGTCTTAAATAAAATTTGTATACTTGATTATCATGAATACATATTATTTCACTATTGCATTTTAATTATTATATGCTAAAAACACTTGGATTTGTGATCTTTTGGTTGGTAAAATAATAACAATTAGACAACATTATTATGAGGTAAATATCTAATAATTCATATAATCTTGATTTCTGCTTGCTGTATGCATTGATTTGTCTACCATTCATTTAAAAATCATTTTATCCCAACATTTACAAATATTTTAGAAAAATGATAGCTGTTATGAGGAAAAAAAACCTTTGTTATCTTTTCAACTGAATAATTTATTTATAAATTCCAAACAAGATCACTAGCAACTTTAAACAAAAAATTGGAAATCATATACAGGAGAGAGATGCCTGCCTCAACCTACTTTTACTGAAAGGAATTGAAATATGGTAAATTAATTTTTAAAATACCACTAATTTCAACACCATAGACAATGTGTTGTCATCAGGTACCTCACTGGTTAGATTCATTCAGCTGTTTGAACCCTGAGCCAATAGTAAAGAATATGCTTTGATATTTCTAAAGCAAAGTAGATGACATAAAAAATAGACTTATTTTTCTGTAATCCTTCAAGAAAATATAATTCCTAGTAGTTTACTCTAGGACTCTATATAAGTATTTTTGGCTATATTAGTGCAGCCCTAGGATCATTTTACTAGACATCAATTTATTTTTGAAACTCAACTGCAGTGAAACTCCATGGGTAAATTTGAGCATATGACATTTATTTTAAAATTTGCAACCAGGGAGCAAATGGACAGATTTTGCTTGAGTCTGAAATGTCAGAATTAACAGCCTAGAGTCTAATAATAAAACCATAACTGGAGATGGTTCTTTAAAATTATTTTATGGTCATTCTTCAAAAGATCATTTTATGATCAATTAGACTTATTTTAGATAAAGTGCTTGTTGATCAGGGATAAGGGAGCATTTTACTGTACTCTCAGATTGATTGCTATTGTTGTCTTGTTAGGTGCTGTGGTGCTGGTTGTGGCGCACTGTGGCCCTAAACATAACAGAGCAAATCACGTCATCATCCTCACTAGTATTCAGTGTCAGCCCTAATGTTCATAGTGCAAGGGTATTGTTCTAATTTGTTCCCTCTCTACTGAATCAAGCCTGGCTTTCCCCAAGGAGTGATCTTACCAGACAATGTGTCCAAAACACACTGGAAGAAGTCACAGATTATTTGCCTCTTAGGAGCTTTCAGACTGAACTTATTCTTAGATAGATTTGGTCTTGGGCTGCCTGGGGTACTTTAAATATTTTCTGCCAGAGTCATCATTCAAGCACCTCAGTTCTCGTTTTGGTCCTCCTTTTTCCATGTCTAACTTGCATATGCACAAGATACTGTTGAAAATACCATGGTTGGTCAGGCATTCCTTATTCTTTACTTTCCACACTAATTGTTGCTGTCAAGTTGAACCTGACTCCCAATGACTTTCCTATGTACAGCAGAGAAACAACACTGCCCAGTCCTGCAACATTCTCACAGCTGTTCCTGTGTTAAACTCCATGCTGCATCTATTGTGTCCATTCAGCTCAAAAAGGATCTTCTTCACGAAGTATGATTTCCTTCTCCAGCGACCTGCTTCTTCTGATATCATGTACAAATAAGCATTTAGGACACAATCTCTTCATTGCCACAGATACGGAGCATTCTGTTTGCACATCTTCCACTATCTATTTGTTCTTCTGGCAGTCTGTAGTGTATTTAGTATTTTCATGAATATTAATTATCTAGATAAGTGAGACATATATAATATCCCATCTTATAATGGTTAACAGATATTTATTGTTTAATGCGATATCACTTAAATAGGTAGGGAAACTAAATTGCACATGCAAAATGAGCAGCAGAGGTGCAATCATAGCCAATGCTAAAGACATTTTGGTGAACTTGGTATCATATTATATTAATTAAAGAATGTTTATGGAATATATAAAATATATACACATAAAATAATACATCTACATATATCAAATATACCAAAATGTTTTGCTCACTTCAGCAGCACATATACAAGAGTAAATCAAAATGTCTGAATATCAAATTATCAAAACCTTTATTAAAAAAGCTACTGTTTCTCAATCTGTCCTCCACCTGGATCCATACCAGCAGATTCCCCCCAATGGCACTCAGCAAAGAGGAGCTTTCTTAATAGCAAATTTTCTGCGAGGGGAGTATCTGGCAACTCGCTCTGCGTTCAAGCACCTCAGGGTGTTAGAAAACGCAGTTCACATGCACCTCATTTTTTGTGATGACCGATTTAAGAGGAAGTGTGTAGCTCTGACATTTTATTTCCTGATAAGGAAAAATGCCACAGAATCTCTTGGGATGTTCAACACAGCTGACAAGGACAGTGCTATCAGGAAAACGGACATGTACTAGTGGTCTTCTCATTTCAAAAAGAGGAAATGTCGATTGATGATGAACCTTATTCTGGACGTCTGTCAGCGTCCTGAATGGATGAGATGCCGACTCAAAGTGCATTTGGAGTCCGTTCCACCAGGTCCGAGTGTTCACCAAGTTTTCTGTTTAGAGCAGTGGTTCTCAACCTTTGCAATGCTGTGACGTTTTAATACAGTTCCTCATGTGGTGGTGACCCTCTAACCATAAAATTATTTCCCTTGCTACTTCCTCACTGTAATTTGGCTACTCTTGTGAATCAAGTGACCCCGGTGAAAGGCTCATTTGACTCCAAAAGTGTTGAGACACACAGGTTGAGAACTGCTGGTTTTTAGATTCTGAAAATAACTGAAAATAACTTCGATTCTGAAAATAACTGAGTGCTAGAAAAAGGGCCTACTATGTGACAGACAGGGGACTTGTTCTGCCACCAGCTCCCAGTTTTAGGTCAAAAAAACCCAGCCTGCCTGTCTTGTCCCATTCACCTGACCTTGCTCTGCGAGACTTCTGTTCATTTCTGTGGATGCAGAGGGACATAAAAGGGCAGCAATCTGACGATGTAGAAGGGGGGAGGCAAAACCCCAGGGAGGTGCTGTCTGCCATCCCGATAGATGAGTTTGAAAAATGTGTCTAAGAATGGAATCACAGATTTGACAGATGGACAAATATATAAAGTTTAATGAGGAGTACTTTGAAGGTGATAAAGTTCTTTTGTAAAAATAGATCAATAAATACAGAGCTTTGAGCAAAAAAATCCCTTTTTTGGTGGGGTACTCCCACGCACACTTCTGAAGATGCTTTTTCTCTGCTTGAAAGACGCCGTGGTGACACAGTGGACAGACAGAGGTGGGCTGCTTGCGAACCATCAAAAGAGCACCTCCAAATCACAGCTGCTCCTCTGGAGAATCACAGGGAGGCTTCCCAGACCCTTAGAGTTGAAGCCTTGAATACCAGTGGTCCTCAGCCTTCCTCATGCGCCCACCCTTTAATGCAGTGGTATCTTCATCATACCTCACGGAATTCTGTCCTCTTCAATTGACACTTTGTGAGAATGGCTGTTTGGGCATTCTCCAGGAACTCACTTCTTATTGCTCCGAAACAATCTTTGAGCGCTGGGGATAATGTGATGTCTGAAGGGGCAAGATTGACAGGGGAAGGTTCTAGAGTGTACTCTTCTAATAAATTCTTACTACAAGAGAAGAAGCAGGTGGTGCGTTGTCATTGTGGGAAGAAAAGGATTTCTCAGCATAACCTTCCTGTTGTTTTTTTAAATGAACTTGTAAACCATCAAAGACTCAAAATCCCCTTCAGTTTTGCTTTTCTTTCTTTTTTAGCCACTCAGACCAATATGTAGACCTGAGGGACAAAAAATCTGAAGGGTCATTCCTGTTATTTTTAAAAACAGTGGAGTTTCCCATTTTCTTAAAATTTCTTCATATTTTGTACCTAATACATTCATTTGTTCCTCAATAAGTGAGTGTCCCTTTGAAATAAAAAGAAACTATTGCAATAAACTTCTGAACTGATCTTTCTGTCTTAAATAATTGGTCCAGGAGATTCCTTTAGAATCCACTGTTTCAATCGGGTAATTTTAAAAAATGTTTCAAAGTAATTAAATTGATATATATTCACTTTTAATAATAACTTTTACCAGTCATCAAAATATAATTATGTATAATACAACTATGTATTAGACAATGTATAATTATATTAAAAGAGTTGTGCCTTCATCACCCCAATCAATTTACAATCATTTTCTTCTTTATTATTATTCATTCACCCCTCACCCCTAAGTTCCCCTGAAATTGTCCTAAGAAACTATTTATTTAGTTGTTGCCTTCATATACTTGCTATCCTGAATTCCAAATAAAGAAATTATTCAAGTGCAAAGCAAAATAGAAACAACAAAAGAGAACAACTTGTAAAAACACAGAACTTCAATCCAAAATATAGCAGAACTTAATAGGAAACTAGAAAAAGTTGAAAGTGAGTAAAAAAGAAAATAATTATATCCAACTTTATGCCAGTTATATCTGAAATAATTCACATTCTGATACAATATCTGTGAGTCAAGATTATTAAGGTATTTGATCTTTTGACCTAGGGAATTAATGCAAATTTAGCCTGCACGGTGTTCGGTAAATGGCTTTGAGGTTTTCACTCTCATTTACATGTTCAGAAATGAAGCTCTGATGCAGTCTCTATCTCTGATTTTGGATTTTATTGTTAATAATTGTTTGACCACGCTGGTTGGTATGCTTATTCGATGTGGACTTAGCTAGCCCTTCACTTAGCTGGCTATTTCATTGAAGAGAAATCTTTGAGACTCCTTGCAATATTATTTCAGAGAGCAGGACGCTGTCTGACTTTTTTCACCACACTTATCTATAGGACCTCACATTCTGTTAGTGAGGGAAAATATGGTAATTACATGTTTAATTAAATGGTGCCAATTTGAGGATTAAGAGTGTAGGGGTGGAATCTAACCTGTCAAACAAGCCTCATATAGACAATGAGGCTTCTGTATAGGCCTGGTCTTCTCCTGAGGATTCTGGGAACTTCCATTTCTCCTCCTTGGAGGCAGAAGAAACATGCTCTCTCTGCTCACTCCCTGCAAGACATCCCGGTGGAGAAGACACATGGAGAGATCCTAATGAAGCTAGACTACGATAGCCAGTCACCTGGAAGTCCCCTGCCAGCGCTGAGATGCTTACAATGCAACTGGATTCAGAAAACACGCCGGTCTGTGATCTTCCTGCATTCAGCATCATTGTACATGTTTAGTGAGTCTGAAGAGGACTTTATAGATTAGGATCTGACATATGGGCTGATATTGGATTTATTGACTTGATCTGGACTGGGCAGAGACGTCTTCTTATATTCATCTTCTCTTGTACATAAAGCTCTTTCTTTACCTATGAGCCTCCCTAGAATTGTTTCTCTAGCTCACCCAGACTAACACAGCAATTATTAAGTAGATATGTATATATGAACAAAAACTAATTATTCTTAAATTTGGGTTACAATTAAGTGAGAGCTCAAAATTCACTAATGTATCTACTGCTATGTATTTCTAGGTCCACTTTAGATACATTATCATTTTACTGGGAAATATTATAAATAATCTCTGTAGGCAAAGGAAAATTTTCTTAATAGTATTACTATTTTAACCATTGGTGAAATGGGATGCAGAACAAAAGATACCATTGATGACTCCCAAAGGAAGTTTGCTCAAAACAGAGAATAACAGAAATATATTTACTTATGATTTATTGGATATCCAAAGGCATTCAATTCTGTGGGTCATGATAAACTATGGATAACCTTGAGAAGAATAGGACTTCCAAATCACGTACTTGTGCTCATGAAGAACGTGTACATGGCTCCAGAGGCAGTTTTGCCTTCAAAACAAGGGGATTTTATAGTTCAAAGTCAGAAAATTATGCATAAGGGTTGTATCATATCACCCTATTTATTTAATCTGTATGATAAGCAAATTAGTCAAAGGTTTCAACACTATGTTTTATTTTTTTATTTATTTTGGGAGGCATCACTGCCCTCAGGTGGTGGGAGTAGGAGGCCCAGCCTTTGCCCTTGTGAGCTGGAATCGAACCTCCATCCCAGTGGGCCACAGTCCTGCGCACAACCACTATGCCACCGGGGCAAAGCTCAACACTATGTTTTAGATATACATAATTCCATTAAGTTTAAGTATCACAGTTTCTTTATCCATCTTCCACTGGTGGGCATTTGGGCTGTGAATTAGGCTATGATAAATACAGGAGATCACATGTCTGTTCATGTTGTATTTATTTCTTCACTTTATCTATCCAGCAGAGGTACTGCTGGATCATATGAGATTTCTATTCCCAGTTGCTTAAATAGAACCACATCACTTTTTTCTTCTTCATTTTAAAAAAGCTGATCATCTAAATAAGATGTTTGACTTGAAGAGAAAACCATTTAGGCTTCATTTCTTTGAGAGTAATTTACCCATACTTAAAGATATATTTCTCTCCTTGTAAAAGCTATATGGAAAAAGTTATAAAACTTTTTTTTACAATAATAAATTAAAAACATTAAAATTCTCCAATTGAATAAGGTCTGCAAAGGTTTTTTTTTATGTCATGGTTGTTGTTTTTGTTAAACAGTGAGAGGAACATAACTTACTGGACTATAAAAGGAGTTGAATGAATGGGTCACTAATGGAGAAGGAGCGGTTTTCAAAGAACCAGTATTTGCTCTATCCCATCTCCACGTGGTGTCAATCAAAATATATCATGAATCATTTAGTAAAAGAAAAAAGAAGGAAAAATGCTGTATGCTTGTGCACATGGGCCAGTTACTTTATGTGCAATAAAAGAATGGGAAAAGGGAAATGAAAAATAGAGAAAACTATACCATGACAATCAGGATGTGGTAGAAACAAATTGTCATTTTATGTTTGCGATTGGCTTCTTGGTCATAGGAATAGAGATCTAGAGACAATGAGCAGTGTCCCTTTTATTAGACACCACCTGTCTGCTGTTGAAACAAATCAATTGTGTCTTCTCCATTTCCAGCTGTGAAGGCATGTCTGTTTCATTGGCTGTGGAATGTGATCTGCCTCATGGACCAACCCTGTCATTCACAACAGACTTTTATTGGTCTACTAAGTGACACATGTCTCTTAATCTTAAAGTGTACCAGAGAATCATTGTGCTCCACCACCTTCTTAGTCTGGACTTTTTCCTTGGATTTCTTGCTGACCATGGCAAGCAGAGGAGTCTCCTCAGCTGCCAAAAAGATAAATCAATCTGTCTAGGAAGAAGTATGACCAGAGTGCTCTTTGGAAACAGATGGCAAGACTTCCTCTCACATACTTTGGACATATTTTTTTTTAGGAGAGACCACTTGTGAGAGAAGTGGTAAGAGAGTGAAAAGTGGAAAGCGGAAAGAGAGTGAAAAAAGAGAAATTTGCTCAAGGAGATGAATTGACATAGTGGCTACAAAAATGGGTTCAGGAATAGGATAGATTTTTTTAAAATTATTTTATCAGGGGCTCATACAACTCATCACAATCACTACATACATGTATTGTATGCAGACCACATCTGTACATTTGTTGCCATCATCACTCTTGAAACATCCTCCTTCTACTTAGGCCCTTGGATATCAGTTCGTCATAGTTCCCCTCCGGCCACACTTCCACAACCTCACCAACCCTTAATAATTTACAAATGATCATCATTGTGTCATGTGGTACGTTGAGATAAGACCGATTTTCAGGATGGCACAGGACTGTGCTGTGGCTCATTTTGCTGTGCATAAGATATCAGTATGTGTCAAAAACAACTCCCTGGTATCTGACAATCCCTGAGCAAGGGACAAAATGAGGTTTTCTAGTCCCACAAAGGGTTACAATCTCAGCAACTCACAGAACCAGTATTATTACTCTGTTTTAAATTTGAATAGACATGATGATGGCGAGTTAGCTTTTGGGTTCTTCATGACCAAAAAGGGTGCTTCCTTCTGTTGTGCCCAGGGTCACTATGGGCGGGTATTGATTCAATGTGACCTAGCAACAAGATGAGCATGTGATAATTTTCTACTTTTGTAGTTCCCATTTGTACAAGTTTTGTTTGTTTAGGTTTATTCCTAAGAATTTCATCTTTTGTGTGATTATTGAAAATGGTAGTGGTTCCCTGAAAGTGATTTAAGATCATCATAAAACTAAATTGGCTTAAAACTAAAAGATTCCTCTATGCAGCACTTTTGAAGATTATTTTTTTTAAACTGTTAGAATATTTTTGCCTGAGAGAGATCACTCTGCTTGATTCTATTCCAAAAGCAAAACTTTTCTAAATTAAATCAAGCTTGATTCATTTTGAATGTCCTTGAGTAAGGAAGTAATTTATATCACTCTATATTTCTAGTTTTTTTTTTATCGAACCATGGGTAAGTTCCCTATACAAATATGGGTGCTTCTATGATAACCTATATCTTCAGAGAAATCACAGCATATCAAGAGTTTCTAGAATTAGTAAAGAATATTTTATATAGAATTACACTTCCTGATTTTAATAGGCAATATTGATGTGACATGTTTCCTCAAAATCAGTGAGTACATAACATACAAAATCACTGAGTATTCTTGCACAAATAACTGAGCTTGGGAATCATTCCGTATTTTCTCTATATTCTCTATATTCTAAGTGAACAATTCTGAAAATGAGATTTGGCAGACTGTAATATATATGACTTACTGTTTTGAGATATCATAACTGTTAAATAACATATACATACTTTATTGGATGTATTTAGTCACATATTAATTCATTTATTTTTCTCAACATTCAAATTAGAAATTTTTGTGCTTGAAAAATGAGTTTTATTAAATTATTTCTACTTGCTGCATGATAAATATTTAATGTAGTAATTGATTTTTCTTTAAGAGATGTAATTAATACAAAGTGAGGTAAGAATTGTAAAACATTAGCTTTAAAAAAAAACAAAATCTAAAAGTTGACATTACACTATTTACAGTTTTTTTTAATCTAAAGATTCATTTCCTATGCATTTGTTGCTTCTAATCAAACAACTATCTCACAAGTGTAACTTCGTAGAACAGATGGCAAAACCTTTTACACATTAGACTTTATATCTGAAAAAGAGACACTTTATTTTAGAATTGCCACTTGGGAACATAAAGTGCTCTCATGAGAAAAACACATTTTACACTTTAAAGGCAGTCCATAAAATAAAGGCAGATGTTTAAATGACTTCTTAATTAACACAAAACAAACATTTACCTGCACTGTGGGAAAGGAGCCCAGCAGTGACAGAAAATCCTTTCAAACAGCTTGGGATATATTTTCTCCCAAACATTATCATATCTTTTATCTTTTGGAATTTTTTACCTTTTGTTAAGACAAAAATAACTATTGTGTATCTCTACAATTTATTAATGTGAACATGCTATAGAAACAATAGTGATTATTTTCTAGCTTGATTAAAGTGTTTTTCATGTGCTTGAATCTAAATGATGTTACTCTTATTCTTTTTGATTAATTATATAGTCATGTTACCATTTAATAATAAACATGTCTTTTAATCAAAGAAACATTTATTAAGGGATTAGAGAGATGGTGATGTATAATACCTTTGTACAAAATGTGGGCAGAACATATTGCTTATAAAATATAATCACAGAGAGCATGGGTCCTGTATGACCAAGTGTGGCAGAGCAAAGAATAAAAATAATCCACAGTTACTCATAAAGAAATTCACTTGAGGGGTGGGAAATAACAGAGCTTACATTATATCTTTGTAGGCAACAAGGAAAAAGACAGACAGGAACACTAATCCACTGATACAGCATTCCAGTCATTTGTAATTCTAGCTGCACAGCATCTACTTTTTTAATCTCATAATATACATTTAAGAAGAGCATAAGAAATATCAAAGCACCAACTCTCTGAGGTTTACCTCCAACTTACATTTACATTTACACTTACATTGATGAGTATAATAAGCATTTTGCCATTTTAGAGGCAAAAAGAACAGAGGCAATAGTGTTCTGTTTAGGAAAGTTTAAATAAGTATGAAAAGAAAATACAGAAAAATAGACCTTCACATTTGGAATTTCTTTGCACTGCTAAAAAAAACTGCTGATGTAATAATGTTATAAAAAACTTATTATGAAAGTTAGTTCAACACCTAATAACCAAAAAAAAAAAAAGATAAGTGAAGGAATTGAATTGAGTGTTTAAAAAAAAGCAATAAATAATAAAATGAAATCATGCAAGGTTTTACTGGACTGAAAGAAATAAAAGGTCACTAACTTAGAATTCTTAATCTAGATTATAAATTTTTTCATCAAGAACTTACATTAAATAGTTAATGGCTCTTTTGGTAAAAATCGTCTGATATAACATCTTTAGATTTTTTAATCCCACATGTATAATATGCTTTCCCTTTAATTAGTAGAAATTATTTTAAACACTGGTAAGTTTTAGAGTTTGAAAAATATAGTAGAGGACTATGAGCTAGGACTATTATTCAGGATTTTAATTTGCTAAAGTGACAAAATGAGGATCCCATAACCACAAGTCATATTTGTGATCACTAGAAAGTTTCATAACATTCATCTCAGAAGGAAAATAAGCAGATTATATACTGTATCTTAGTTCTTACACTGAGGAAAATTATCAAAAAGATGAATTCAACACAAAGCAAGCAAAATTCTTTCATTTGGCAACAACACAGTAACAACGAGAGCATGAAATACAAGGAAGTATGCTGCAGTCAACTGATTTTCTTTAATTTAAAATTTTTTTTGTCATCCACTGATTTTATTAAAATCTGTAGAAAATATGGTGTATTAGGAACTTAGACTTAGAAGCTTGGTTAAAAGAATGAACAACAACTTCGAAAGCACGAGTCGATGTTTAAAACAGGGAGTATGCATAAATTTATCAATTGATTTCTCATGTGCCAGTTACATATAAGAAGAAAGTAAGGAAGGTAGTATTTTAATAGTGTTTCTTTGCTGAGATCGTTTTGGAGAATTAAGTGTTGCTGTTATTTCTCTATTCCACTGAGCCTTTTATTATCCACAGCGATTCTACGTACAACCGAATGAAGCACTGTCCAATCCTGTGCCATCCTCCCAATTGTTCCTATGTCTGTGCCCATTGTTGCGGGCACTATGTCACTCTATTTCACTTTTTCATCAAGTCCTCAACTTTCCCCAGCTTGATGTCCATCTCCAGAGACCACAAAGATGGGGACACTTCCTCTGACAAAATTTGAACCAGTTGTCAGTAAAGAGAAAAGGTAAGGTACTTGGAAGAATTATGTAGACATATACACTTTATGGCGCCATTGGGTCAGCATTGGACTGGTAAGGGAAGGTCCTCTGGCTTGCACACACATGCTGCTGAGCAGAAAAATTCATGAAGTTATTTGCTCCTATAAAGGTTTACAAAATCTGCAAGCTTGCTATGAAAGGAAATCAGTGAATTTGAGAAGCTTCTTCTTAACTACTTGTGCTATAAATGTAGTCTGTAAAGTATGAAAGATGGGATTTTAATTAGCCTATGATCTATACTTCACAATTAACAAATCTACCATCTATATAATGACAGTGCTTAGAAGTTTGGCACAGTGCAAACCTGATTATTGTTTAAAAAATGACTCAGAAAATATACAAGATGACACAGAACTAAGGTAAAAGTTTACTTAATTTTTCTCTGGAAAACAATGATTTAAAGTAGTCTGCATTTTCATGGTCTGATATAGAGGAGCCATCTCAAAGTATAAGATGAATTTTAGAGGGCCTTAAATAAAACACTGCATTTGGATTGAGAATAAATAATCATATAGTTTCAAAATTAAGAGCTACTGATGTTACATTAAAGGAAATAAACTCACCACTATTATTTGAGCAAAGACAGCCTCTACCATAAATTGGATGAAACAAAATTTGAAAGTTAATAAAAAATTGAAGACATTTATTTTAAGATTTTGCAGTAAATTAATGCAAACAAAATGTTAAGATCTGGTCCCTTGGTCCTGGCAATTTATTTCTGTTCAATCACAGCCATCACAATCCTGTTCTATTCTGATACAAATGGAATCCCCATGAGTCAAAATCAAATAGCATGCAACTTATTTTTAATAACATGTCATAGCATTTATATAAGTTCTAGAATGCTGATTCTAGTTCTATATATGCTAGTCTGAATGCCATAATGAGCATTCAGTCATTCAAGAACCGATTACTGAAGAGTAACAGTGCAAAGTGAGGAGAAACCTCACATTTGAAAACAAAACATAACCTTAGGTTGAAAAAATGAATTAGTGTCTTTGAAGGTTTGAAAGTGTCATGAATAAAATGTACATTGTGCTGACTTAGAGGATAATCATAAAATTACAGTGTGAAATTAAAAGTGCACATATCTCTTTCAGGGAAGATTTGAAAGCATTCATATAGTCAGCTCTCTAAATCGGTCTGCTTTTTAAACTTTAAATTTCCTATTTTCAAAATTGCTCAAGCAAAGACTGAATGACACATCCATTATAGAAATCTCACTGCATGCTTAGATATGAGACCAGAATTTAAAATATCATCTTTGATAAGATATATGCAGCTAACAACCCAGTCCAAAATCTTACCTGAATCAAAAATATGTTTGAAGCAGTGGCAGAAACAAGAACAATGTTTTTTTGTTGTTCTCATTGTTTCACTCACTAATATTGTGATTCAGTGAAGGTTTATAAAGAGAATTGATTAAATATTTAACAATTTATGCATATTTTGCTTCATGCCACTCTTTGCAGTATTTACAGTGTCAGGACACAACTTGCACATCCTTCTATGTTTATTTATACTTCTATCCTTTCTTGCCTTCTCAAGATTATCTCAGGACAAAGCTTCCTTTTTCATTTTATATGATTGATTGCTCTCAGTAATGTGGACCTGTAAACTGTCTATTGCTTGACTGAAAGTTGACAAATAGTTCCTAAAGAGATCCAGGCTGGAAGGGTGACCTCGGATCTTATTCCTGGGACTTTCACCAGTGTTCCTAAAACAACTGAGTCTGGTCTTCTTCTATTACATTGTGTTCTGTATTTTTCTTCTACTCTATTTAAGAATAAGGATTATGGACAGAACACTTTATTTATCTGAACATCATATCAACTTTCTTCATGACATGTTCAAATCTTTGAAGACACTATTCTTTTTCTCCACTCGATTTGATTTGCTCCCCCTCCCCCGGCTTAAAGTTTTCCCTCACTTTGCCAGATGTCCAGGCCATATTGGGAAGAGGACCTGGAACAAGGTATGGTATAGCTGATGTCAGATGTTGATCTTGGCTCAAACTGTAAAATACCAGAAAAAAAATGTTTACTTGTGTTGTTGACTCTACCAAGGTATTCAACTATGTAGATAATAAGAAATGATACATAACCTTGAGAGGATTGGAAATGCAAGAATACTTCATTATGTTCATGTGGAACTTATATATGTATAAAGAGACAGTGTGAAAATGAAAGAACATTGCACAATTTAAAATCAATCAAGGTGTTCATCAGGGTTGTATCATTTCATCGTACTTCCTTAATTTGCTCTGGTGAGCAAATCACCAGAGAGGTTGGATTATATGAAGAAGAATGAGTTATCGGGTTTGGAAAAAGGCTTATTAACAACGTCTGATGTACTTTTAACATAACCTCCCTTGCTGAAAGTGAGAAGGGCTTGAAAGCATTCAATGATGAGAATGAAAGCCTGCAGCCTTCAGTAAGGATGACAGCTCAATGCCAAGCTCAAAACCTCTCTCTTGCAACAAGGTATCACATCATGATCCATGGACAAAAAGTTGGTATTGTTCAAGATTTTTTTTTCTTGCTTGAATTCACAATCAGTCTCATGAAAGGAGAAGTCAAGGAATCAAAAGACCCTTTGTGCTGGGTAGATTACCTGCTCAAGATCTCTATATAGTCTTGAAAAGCCAAGGGTGTTACTTTGAGGACTAAGATCCACCTGAGCCAAGCCATGGTCTTTACAGTTGCCTCAAATACACGTGAAACTTGGACATTGTGTGTTTCATATTTGCTATATGGTCTCCAAATTTTTCAAGCTTCTTTGCTTGAGCAAAATGATTACCATTTCACTTTTGATATTAATTAAAAAACATAGAGATATCACATGAAGGAATGAATCACAGATTACCTAAAGTATGAGGTATGGAGAGTAAATTGAAAGAGAAGTATTTTGTCTTGAGTAGTAGTTGTTCTTGCTTGATATATGACAAGATGCCCCAGGCCCCTCAAAAAAACATGGAATTTTTTTCAACACTGTGTATTTAATTTCGTTTGATCATACAATTTTGTCATCTTCAAGGTACTCTCCATTACACTTAATACATTTGTCAAATATGTGATTCTTTCTTAGAAACATTATTCAAATTCATCTGCTTGAATGGCTGACAGCATCTCCCTTTTTTGTCTCGTCTTCTACTTTATCAATTGCTGTCATTTCATGTCCCTCTTCATCCATGAAAACAAAACAAACTCACAAGGAGTGAAGTCAGGTGTGTGAGGTGTGTGAGGCAAGAGAAGCATGCTGTTTATTTGCCAAAACTGGAACACTGAATTGGCTGTGTGAGTGCGTGCTTTGTTGTAGTGACAAAAATAGTCCCCTCCTTCCACAAAGCAAACCCTTCTTGTTACACAATCTTTTCAGAACCTCTAAATAGAAAGCTTGATTAATTGTTTGACCTGGTGGAATGAATTCTGAAAGCTCTTCAGGTCAATATTTTTATTCAGTCAGGAATTTGACAGGTGTCCACAATGAGATTTGTCATCAACCAGCATTACACTTTTTTTGAAATGAGAAAACCATTTATACACTTGAGTCTGCCCAAAGAATTGTCCTTGTAAGCTGTGTACAATGTCATAACGGTTTCTGCAGCACTTTTCCCAATCAGGAAACAAAATGTCACAGCTGCACATTGTTATCTTAAATTGGTCTTCATCCAAAAATGAGATCCAAGTGAAATTGCCTTTATGAAAAAAAAATTACTGTGACTAGACAGAGACTTCCTGGGTGCACTCACTCACAACGAGTTGCTTGATGATTTTCTAGCAGGTAAAATGTGTTCTGTGAAACTCTGCCCAACAGAGCTTTAACTGGAGTACCCCCTCATGTGTGTGTTTGTGTGTATAGTGTTATAATTATATGTGTATATATATATAGAGAGAGAGCATATTTATCCCTTTTCCTCTATTACTGCCTTAAGTCTACCACCTGAAAAAAAGACACATTGTACAATAATATTAACAAATACTTTAGATAAGAAGACTGTTCTGGATTATATTGGCAAGGAGAAAACCAGAGTCCGCACTGTCAGGGACTTAATTGTGCTTCCATTACCATTGTAGCCAATCTACATTTTAGGAAGCATATTAATGTCCCAATGCTGAAGTGCAATACTCCTTATCCTTTTTCTCTGTTTCACTACCATGCAACTGCATCAAAATGAAGTCTTTAATTATCACCAATGTTTCATTGGTAAATTGAGGTCAATCTGCATGCATATGAAAATATACTTAGAATTTAAAGCAAATTAAATAAATAATGCCAGCAAGAATTGTTCAGCATTTTTTTTGTAGAATTTTCTGCAGCGATCAAAAAAAAAACAGGAGTCCTAGATGCTTTTCATCCATTTTCAACTTGCACCTTAAGATAAGAAGTATGACACTGTCCACGCCTCCCAATATCATCATTGGTGGGATGCTAATATCCTCAATATGAACCTTAATAGTCTGTTACATTCCTTCAAATTTATATAACCAGTAAGTTGCAGAATGGATATTGTGAGTCAGAACTTCTGTTCTTTATCTCAGTACATTTTTTCCAATATCCCAATATTAACTCTTGTCAATATCATTTGTTTCAATTTAGATGCTCCATAAACTGCTATTTAAAATGAATTCAAGGAAAAATTTAGGTAGCATGTATTTGTGTGGATAATATAGACATAAACTATATGTTACACTACCTGTTATAGATATGAGGGGGAAAAACCTCACTACCATCAATGGTGACAAGTTGAAACGAGGTGATGTTGCAAGGGGATAAGATATGGATAAACAAAGTCTCAAAGTGTTCAATTTCAGCATCATTTTAATTTGCATCTCTACTGGCATTCTGCAGGATTTGCAAAACAAACAGGAAATTTTCATTAAAGAGTATGATGTTTGGTCTTTTCTCAAATGGAGCTTTCAAAGAAGCAAGATTATTTAAAAATCTTTAGGGTTGTATTAAAGAACCTAGCTAGAATGTAAAGGATACTTTCGTACACAACTGAATTTAATAAAGATTGAATATTGCCTGGTGGTGCTGCTATGTACGTGTTGAACGGCCGACCTTGTGGTCAGTAGTGAAAGCCCATCAGCCACTGCACAGAAGAGAGATGAGGCTGGCTGGGCCTGTTTGCACCAGCAGCGTCAGGAGCCCTCTATACATTCACTATGAGATGGAAGCGAATGGAGAGCAGGTGAATTGGGTTGGTTTGGGATCCTTTTGTAACATGAGTTGTCCTGCCTTCCAACCATTTTAAGAAAGACACAAGTACAGTGCCGAATGTAGAGGCGTGCTTACTTGATCCTTCCAAACTTACTGCCTTCATCTCAGCTACAGAATCCACAGAATTTCATAGTAAGAATGTTATAACTTTTGATATTGAAAAAACATCTCACTGAAATCATGAGGTAGAATCTTTGGAACATTTCAAGTGAATGCTCCTCTCAATCTCTTTCTACATATTTCAGAAAAAGCTTTCAATGGAGCGTGGAATTATCATTATGTCTCTACATTTGCGGAATTTTATTGACTGTTAAGTCAAGGACAATGTACAAGAAATCATATTGAAAATGCTAACATTTCACCTTTAATTCTGAACTTTCTTTGATAACCTACTAGTGTGTTATCTGATAGATAAAATTGCTAACTCGAAACAGTGTACCAAGAATATAGACATGCCTCCATGATATGCCCAGTTTAAGTGCTGGCAGAACTGACTGCTGCTAGCATTTGCTGAGATGCCCACTCATACCAGGTCAACTTAGAAGAACAAGTGACTGAAACTTGGTCATCCTGGTTTCTAAAATGCCATCAGGGTATTTATTTGAAATATTGTAATTATCATGACTTACTGGTAGATGTGGAAGATCCAAAGAGTCATCCAATTTAGCTTTCTGGAATTAGGGGTGAATATTTCTAATGTTAAAAACATAGACTTCCATTGCACATGTGTATTCAAAAATGGAAATTTATATATAAGCTAATTTAAATCTTTCTATACTTAAAAAAAAATTCTATCTAGAGAAATGCTACTTCTGCAAAAAGCATAGACAACTGCAGTGGTTGATTCTAGACATGCAAATACATAGATTGAGTGATGATGTTCTCAGTTCAATAAGCCTAGCAATAAAAGCAAATTTAAATAATTATAAGTAACATTTTAATGCACTTTGAATTTAAATATGTAAGGAAGAATATTAAAACAGTTTTTAAAGTTTTAATGGCAGAAAATTTGCATATAATTCAATTTAATAGTCCAATCATATTTTACAAAGTTGTACAATCATCAATAATTTTTGAATATTTTCTTACTTGTATTGATAATTATCTCACCATTTTTCCCCAACCTTCTGGCCATACCCCCAAGAAACCATTAATACATTTATTTTCTCTATAGATTTACCTATTTTGAATTTCATATACAGAGAAGCATAAAAATTAAAACATAGAAAAGAAAGCAGAAACATTAAAACCTAGGAAAAGGATTAAATAGGTCAAAAGTAAGATCCTACGATAAAGGTGTTAAATTTTAATCTAACTGAATCTACAAAACTAAACTTTCCAATGTCTTTTGCATGATAGCGAAGACAGTAATATCCCTGGCATATGATCAGAGAGGGGATTCATTGGAAGAGGACTACACTTGGCAAAACTTTTCCACATCTATCAGTTATAAGCAAGAACAGAGTTTTTGATTGAAGAAAAAAATAATGATGATTTCATAGACTTTTTATGAAAAGTCCTTTAAAGACAATTTGGTCCTTTAAAGACAATTAGAAGACATAATAACAATTTCCCAAAGTACTTTTCTCTGGTTTACAACCTACAATATCTAACTTCTGAAAACATTACCAGCCTACCTATTATATAAGAAAATAAACTGAAATGCCTTTAACTAGATCCCTTTTATTGATTCCTTATATGATTCAATCAAATTCTCAAATCCTAGTAGTTTATTTTTTCTTACCTTTTGTTTTTGCATAAGTTTAAAAGTTTGGTCTCCAAGTAGGAGTTGGTCCATGCCTTTGAGTTAGTTCTCAATGACCGCATGCACAACAGAAAGAAATACCACCCATGGTGATCCATCTGCACCATTGTTAGGTTCCAGCCCATTTCTGCAGCCACATTATTAATCCTAACTCTTTACAGATTTTCCCTTTTCTGTTGACCTTCCATTTTCCAAGAATGATCTTATTGGTCATGTATGTTTCTCATATTCAGTGCATCCAGGTAACATTTATCTTGGCTCAGTAATGATAGCCCTTACTTCAATATCCCCATCTACATATCCTGAATCTAGATGGGATTTCTGGAAGCTTCCAGACTTACAAGCAATAAGGAAAGAGGAGATACCTTTCCAGCTCTGAGGAATGATATACTGCAAAATGTATCGAGAGCAGTGGAACATTCAAGCAGTGACACTCTTAATTAGAAGTAAATCATATAAATATTAGGAATAATTGGTGCAGTAATGATAGTTTCAGCTATTTATACAGTTCTGTGCAATTTATAAAGTAAAACCATTACTTAAGTAATATGTATGAAATATATAATAATGTATGAGTGTCTGATAGTATTTATAATTCTATAATTGCCCTTCTCTAAATTCCTTAATCAGGAAAAATCAAAGGATTTTATTTTCTGGGTAAACTGCAAGATTCTACAAGTAATTTTTGAAATAAAATGTACCACAGATATTTATAAAAGGCTATAGATCAATGACTATTAGTATGTTTCATAGCTTCCCTAATATTGTGTGTGGCACAAAAATGGTGAGTGCTTCATTGTCTTGCATCTAAAGTTATAATGAGTCAGAGTCAACTCAGCCACACCTAAAAACATCACGTACCTTAAAATAAAATGACCCATATTCACTGCTAAGCACAAGGTGCATGGTTCAAAACCACTAGCTGCTCCATAGAGGGAAGATGTTATTCCCGTTGCCGTAAAGAGTTAGCGTCTCCGATCCCTAGATAAGCCAACAGCAAGACAGTGCTAACTCAGTGGTGGCTTACTTGTCTTCTGTTTGACATGCAATAGAATGATTATACTCTGGCTGATTTTCGTAGGAAGTTTTCAAGTGTATGCTTTTGCTTAGAGGGAAGTAAAGCTAGTGCTCAGTTTTCAAGTATTTAATTAAGCAAATTTTAAAATATTATAATGGCATACCCATGTCTCAAATGAGGAGGGAGATCCCCACACAAACTATTTTTTAAAATCAGGACAAATTATATTATTTTTATGTGAATTAAAGAAGGAAGATTTCTGCTAACAATGGGATTTGTGACAACTTTGAACTCTCATTTACAATTATCAAACATCTTAATCTCAAATGACCTTCACAAGTATAAGAATGCCTTAGTCTGTAGTATGCAGAAGAAAACTGGCTTTGAGAATTCTGGATGTACTGAGTTTATTCAAATTTTCTAAGGAACCTAAGCAAGGTGAGTTGCCTTTTGTACAACTTTGACTAATTCGACTGCCTAGGGTCTTACTTCAGGCTTGAGTTATTGTTGTTGTTGCCATGGTAGCTAATGGAAAAATCTCCATCAATTGAGCTATTGTCTATCAAGGAAACATACTAAGGAGGGTCTTATCTTAATATTTTAGAAAATGCACCTGTAATTTTTAAAAAATTATTCTCACAGAAAAGGAGGAGAAATTATACAGCAGAATTATTGAAATGAATTCCATTTTTAAGAACATTTCTGAACTTTTAAAGCCGTATGAACTTCTTTGTTTTTCTAGCTGTTTGTATATATAACTTGATTTGTTGCATGCTTTGCCTAATTGGTTATTTAGCTTATTTCTTAATATATCAATCCAAGAAGAGAAGCAAAAACAGAATCTAATGATCATGGTTTCCCGCTTGAGGATAGCCAATCAATCATATCCATGCAAGAAAACTGCTCTTCATAAAGCTCTTCTCACTCAAAAACTATTTCGAACAGGTGGAAACGATCTCATTTTATTTGGGTAAACAAGTACCAATAAGGGAAAATAAATTAATTGGAAATATCAACAGTATTAACAAATTTAAGAGAAAGAACAACCAAGCAACTGAGATAATTGAGTCCCGTGCTGAATGAATAAACCCCAACCTTTCCCTGGGGAGGAAATTTCTCAGATCATAGCAACACTGTTTCATATTTCAACTCATAGTATCACCTGCTTCAAATAAATGATAAACTCACTTCATCTGCAGTACCTTTCATGTCAGTTTCTCCCAAGATGGTATTTGACAGTAATGATGATCTTTCATTACTGCATTGAATTCTCTTCACCCGTGACCAGAACTTTTGGTGTAGATTGTATGTGAGAAACCTGAGTATGTAGTCAGAATACATATTCTATCTCATGGATAAAGTGCTTGTACATCAGCTTGGGAAGCAGAGGACTGTGCACCTTCCATGTATTTCAAACAGGCAGTTGATGTTAACTAAATGTATTCTTTCTTCCTACGGTTGTGGAACAGAATACAATTCAGAGTCAATTATAGTATCTGCTAGAACTGAAAATAAAGGATTTGAAATGATCAATTGGCAGTTACTGTTTTTTTCATGATTTTATTGGGGTTCTTGCAGCTCTTATAACATTCTATACATCATTTGTATCAAACATATTTGTACAGAAGTTGCCATCTTCATTTCCAAATATTTTCTACTTGAGCCTTTGGTATAAGCTCCACTTTCCCCCTCTTTTTAAAATAAATAAATAAATCATTGCATTGGGGGCTCATACAACTGGCAGCTACTGTTTTAAGAAGACTCTGTGTTTCCTGGAAGAGGAGTGTTCTTTCTCAAAACAAAGGTTTTTAGGTCAACAGACTTAGTATTGTAGAGACAGTATTTTTTAAAATGATAAATGGGTAACTATGCAGGAGGGGGCCATATCTGAACTCTTCTAGCTTCCCTATTGCCAAGCAGAGGTCACATATACCTCAAACCTCCACATTCCCTTAACTTTCTGACACCAACTGCATTCTACTCCTCCATTAGGTTAAATAATCCATTGCAATGGCCAAGTGAACTCATAGACAAAACTGGCAATTATGAAGGTTTATGGAGAAAGTTTTACTGTTTCTCTGTAAGTTTTCTATCCTGAGGTGGCTTGTGCATGGCTTGCATAGAGCAATTCAGGCTATCTGGCCACAGGCAGCAAACAGCAAGGCAGGTCACCAACAGTCAGCCAGATGACAGAGTCCAACAGCCTCCAGCTCAAGAGATGTATATCCCAGGAGCGTGGTGAAGCAGGGTTTGAAGGAACCTCAAATCACAGCAACACAGTCCATGGATTAGATGTCCCATAGGTAGTGTCACTTCGAGATCAATGCACAGGACTAACAAGACAGCCAGCTCGTCTGAGATCCAAGAGCAAGACGGTAAGAGCTGGACTTGCCAACCCATTTCTATCTCCACCTTTCAAGTGAGCTCCTGTGCTCATTGGTCCTGATGTCACAACAGACCTACCTTTCATCTTTGGCCATGTTGGCACAACAAGCTTACTTATCACACTAGTCTACTGTACTAACACATTTTTCAGCATACATATTTTATCTCGATGCTGAGAAAATAATCTGAGAAGCTTGATTACTGAAAGAATAATTGCAAAAGGATAGGAAGAAGACTTACTAACAGTCTGTATTCTGTAGTTGACACAACACTGAAGTCTTAAGGAAAAGAGTACTCAAAATATTTTTAAACAAAAAACAATAAAAAAAGAGTACTCCAGAATTCCAAATCAAAGTAATTAAGACAAAAGTCCACACAATTGGACTAATTGGAAATATTATAAATGGAAATGAAATCTACGTTGTCATGGATTTCTTTTCAAACATTTCATGTAATTGATGTCCGCAGAAACAGGGATCAAGAAACCAAATGATAAATTGCATTAGGTACTAATCTGCTGCACAAGACCTAACAAATACTAATGAGAAAGTCTGTTCCTTTCAGGAATAAAGTGGACTTGACCCAAACAATGGACAATAAATGAAGCAGACTGAAGAAATATTGAAGTATGATTTTGAATTAGGGCATTGACGAAAAATATTGAAAGGATTTTGAATTTCCAGAACAAATATCTTTCTTGGGAAAAAAAGAGCCAAGTGTTCTTTAGAACAAATGCCAGTGATACTTGGTCTCATGTAGTGTGGTCTTGTTATCAGGGGAAAACAGTTGCTGAAAAAAGAGAGCATGCTTGCTATAGGAGAGGGTCAATGACAAAAAGAACTTCAAGAACATGAAATGACATGTGGCTGCAACAGCAATCTCTTCCAATTGTAAAAATGACATAAGACCAGGTAGTGTTTCATTTTGTTGTGTATTATATTTCTCTGGGTTGGAATTTCATGTAGGATCTAACATTAATATCAGTATTTTATGATATTTCCACTTTTATTGTTACACTGTCACATTAAACTGCTCACCCATGCTTTCTTCAGCATTCAATTTATACAAAATTTAACCATTGTCATCCTTTGAATGAAATGTTGTTCTCATACTTTTAAAATTTTATTTTACTCTTAGCCATTTTGTTCCTATGGCTATCACTTGATCTATTTCTTTTTCTTTTGATCATGGTTAAAACATATCACTTGTCTAGCTTATCATTCCATATTACAATCATGTCAAGCAGTATTATACAATTGCTACAGCAATCAGTTTCCAAACATGCTTTTCACCCCTGAACTCCGTGGCATCATCTTTCTTTGACCCCTACCCCTTAGCACACACCCTTACCCACCATGGTTCTTCCCACCCCAAATCCTTTTTTATCGTCTCACTGCTTGTCTCTTTAGCTGTTTTACACTCTCTTTGTTTTCAGGTTTGCATATTGGGTATAGGATAAGTAACTGTGGCTGTAACTTCATTTGTGTGTTCTTTTAAGAAACGAAGTTGTTTATGTTAACTAAATTGTGGCAGTCATGTGCTTATGTTAATTTCATGATTGAGATGTAAGGGTGGAGTCTAGCCTGTCAATCTGGAGATAGCTATTGAGAAGCCAACGAGGCCTCGCTGGGGGAATGGCTTTCTCCTGAGACTTCTGGGAAATCTCGTGATATTTCCCTGGTGGAGACAAGAAGCTATCTCCCAGTTATTGGGAGTTAGTCTCAGAGATGATTAATCATGGACCAGACAAGATGGCAGCATCTGAGGCACTGGAGAAGTCACATGGCTTTGCCCTGATGGAGCCAGACCTCTGAAGCTGGAGAGGCCACGTGGAAACCCCTGCCAGCAATAAATTGCTTCTGCCACTGCTGGATCTGTTGATAAACCCTGAGCCCTGGAAGAGAGGAGCCATCGAGAGACCCCTGCTGGCACCAGGATTCTGTACCCACTGACCTGTGGCTTCGTGAGTCAGAAGGAGATTTTATAGACTGATATTGGGCATATGGGCTAATATCGGACTTAGTACTTTGTACTGGACTGGATTGGGATGCTTTCTTTATGTCCCATTTCTTTTATATATAAACATTTCCCTATATCCATATGCATGTCTATTATTTGTTCCTCTGGTCTACCCAGACTAACACATAAATATTAATATCTTTTGATCATTGAAATAGTTCAGCAAATAATGACCTGGTCCTCACAAGTGAAGGAGCCTATGTTACTGCCAATGTTATTTCATCCCCTAGAAGGTCTTCTGTTTCATTTAAGCCTCTATTCACAGACAATACTAAATGATAAAATGTATTCTGGAATTTAGGGGTAACAAAATGTTAAGGATATAGTTTGTTCACAGAACCCCTTGTCAGCCATGCTCTTTTTGGTCCCTAGCATCTCAACTATGTTGTCCCTTTGTCTCTGCTCCATTCAATAGACCAAGAACCTCTGCCTCATGGCCACAGCATGGTTCCTTAGCTTTTTCTCATGGTACCCATCTTGTGATCTCTGCTGCTTCTACTGTCTCCACCACGTCAATCAGGAGTTTTAAACTTTTTCTCTTGGTGTCTCCTCTCTTGATTCTTCTCATC
>PVJH01017756.1:0-46992 GCA_004026705.1 Nesogale talazaci | reverse complement strand
TTTCTCTCTCTCTCTCTCTCTCTCTCTCTCTCTCTCTCTCTCTCTCTCTCTCTTTTGGTAAATGAAACCCAGAGATGTTGAACCTAGAGAGAAAGAAGACATAAGGTTTGGGGTGAGGGAGTGGGGGATGGCACAGAGGGATGGGGAGATAAGAAAATGATAACATCAAGATTATACAATTATGATTGTATACATGATTGAATACCTGGAACGATAGGACATATGCTTTAATTCCCACGTTTTAGAAAAGTAGAAAACAAACAAACCCCAAACATAGATCCAGGAATGAGTTCTGAACTCATACTGAATCCTAGCCTCGCCTTACAAACCTTCAGTTCCTACATCACGGATCTGCTCAGAACTCACCTTCGTGGAATGATCCCTGAAGACAAGGAGGCCACAGCAAAGTGCGGTGAAAAAGTGGATGGTGCCTGGCTATCAATTGGAATAGTGCCTGGGGTCTTACTCAAACAAGCAGCCATCTACTTGAGGAGTCAAGTAAATCCACACAGAAGAAGCACACCAGCAGATGTCATGCAAAAATGTCAATTGCAAAATTTGAATCTGATGAAGAGAAAAGTATCCGAGCTAAAATTATGAGCACACATTTTGTAGAATGCTAGGACATTGGGAGCACAAAACTCTTCTGAAGAGCATCTACTCAGAGCTGCTAGATAATCTACTCTAGTCAAAGGTAAGAATCCCAAATAGCCTTTCTATCAGGCAGAGACCATTTTAATCTTCATTATGTTTGGGGGAAAATAAATCTTGTGGCTGTTGTTAGGTGACATCAAGTCTTTTCCATCCCATAGCAATCCCATGCATAACAGGATGAACACTATATAATCCTGCGCCATCCTCACACTCATTCCCATACTTGAGCCCATTGTTCCCACCACTGTGTTGTCCATCTTGTTAAGCACCTTCCTTGCTTTCACTGCCCCTCCACTTTACCAAGCACAGCAAGCTGACAATATATCCAAAGTTTGTAAGAAAAAATCATGCCACCCTTTCTTCTAATGGTTCCTCTTGGCCACAGATTTCACAGTGATTTGCTTGTCCTCTTAGCAGTCCCTGGTAATTCCATTGTTCTTCTCCCATACCACCAATCGAACGTATTGATTTGTCTTTGGTTTTCTTTATCCACTGTCCAACTTCCCCGTCCTCATGAAGTAATGGAAAATACCATGGGTTGAGGCAGGTGCACCTTAGTCCTCAAAGCAGCAACCTTGCTTTTCAATTCTCAGCAGACATCTTGTGCAACAGACTTACCTAATAAAACACATCATTTGGTAAGTGTGTTTTTAGTTAACTTAATGTTGTGTATTTTATGATGCGAGGTGGATTTTTTTCCCCTAGCATTTCTAGTTGGGAAAAATACTCTGTCTCCACTGAACAGGTTTTGTATCTTCATTAGTGATTATATATTAATAATGGAGGTATTTTCAGTGTGTATTCAGTCAATTTTATCTATGTGCATATCCTAACACCAATTCCACTTTGTCCTGATATTCCTAACATTATAAAAAATATTAAAGTAAGGCAACGTAAATACTCTGCCATTGTTTTTCATTTAGCAATTTTCTCTCCCTATCTGATATGAAATTTGGACTCTTTTAATGTCTACATACACTTTCAAAATAGGTAATTTCTGTGGATTATGATTCCTATTGTGTGGTGTGTGTACTTCAATTTAATGATAGCTCCTTTTCCTGTGGAAGCAGAGTCTTCCATGCCTAAGCACTATACCTCTTGCATGTTTTGTTGTGACTAATGAAATGAAAGCCATGCTTATGCCCAATTGCCTGTAGGATCTTGCAATAATGGGAGTGCTCAGTTATGTGGCAAATGTGAAGAGATTACTTCCCAAGTACTTCAGGATGACCGATGCATGTTATCTCTAAAGTTACCACTGCTTGCAAGCAACTATCTGGTCAAGGGCTGGAACAGGTATGGAGCCAGTCAGACTTAGAGTAACACACAACCAGATTTGCTAGATAAAATTGGTGAATTGTTAGCTTGTCTTCTCTAGAAAGTACATATAGGATACCCATCCAATTACCACATATCAGATGATGATATAGAAATTTGAATCCCATACAATTTTTTAATATCCTATTGTCATCACAACTTGGAATATGGTTCTTTGTTATTTTTCATGATTACTTTTAATTTTAAATAACTCCTCTTTGTAATTCTGAAGCAATTTGCATTTTTTGGGGTGGGGCATCACTGCTCTCCGGTGGTGGGAGTAGCAGGCCCAGCCCCACTGCTGGAATTGAACCTCCGTCCCAGTGGGCCGCAGTCCCGTGCACAACCACTACGCCACCGGGGCTCAACCCGAAGCAATTTGCATTTTAATCCTCATAAAATATAAATGTGATTTCAATGTAAAAAGACAAATCATCAAAATAGGACTCTGATCATTTAGTTTCTACAATAGAGAATGCTTCTCCTTTGGTAAAATGGTCGGATTAAGACAAATGACTTTTGCCTTCATGACAGTCGGCTGAAAGTGAAATAAGATAAATGGCTGTTGCTATATTCATTATATCCACTTTCATAATAGAGAAACCAGGTTATCAAACACTAGTAGCTTTTAATTTAGAAAAAAAATTAAACTGATATAATACATAATGATCATAAATCTATGCAGAGTTTTATGTAATATCTATATATAAATAATTGTTTTAATACTTTACTGAATATTGAATTCAACATCCCAATAGACTATACCAGAAGAGACTAAGAAATAGAGAGGAAGATCAATGGAGAGTGGACTTTTTTTTATTACAAATGCTTTCAATAATTTGTCTGCCCACCATCTACATTTGCCTGTTTATTTCACTACCCTGGGGACAATCATCATCCTCTTGAAGCATTTAAAAACTGAAATTCTCATTTGACATAAAACAAAAAATATTGTAGGACTCAGAATAACATATAGACCATAATTAAAGATATATATATATATATATATATATTCATTTGTTTGTTTATTAAAGGGGTATCTCTCCTTTTCTTCATTTCTTCTCTCATTTTATTCCTATTTACCATTTGAGATATTTTGTTTATTTTTGTTAGAATTCTAAAGTGAAAGATGCTAAGGTGCCCCTCCCACCCTAGCCCTCCTGTCATCCTCAGACAATGCCTGGGATTGACTCGGGTGGCGGGGGGTGCCCATGTCCTGGGTGGGGATAGGCTGAGGAAATCTGAGAGACAGTAGCTGGCACCTTCAGCTCATTGAGTTCCCTACAGTAGGAGGTCTGTGCAGCACTTCGAGTTTTGGTAGAATCCAGATTACACATTTGGCAGTTTATTGTTCTTTATCTCTTTGTCTTATTTAAAAAAAATTCCCACTTCCATACTGCCATACATTTTCTAAGAAATTAATGCAATAGTGTTTCAAATAAATTTGGGGATTTATAGTACGTAGTTATATATGAAATTGTTCAATACAATGGCTGACTCAAAAAATCACTCTTTCAGGGCTGAGCCCCGATGGCGTAGTGGTTGTACGCGGGACTGTGGCCCACTGGGATGGAGGTTCAATTCCAGCAGTGGGGCTAGACCTCCTACTCCCACCACCAGAGAGCAGTGATGCCCCCTCCCCAAAAAAATCACTCTTTCAGAGACAAAGTATGAGATATGAAATAAGAATAACAATATATAACTGATCAAGGATTCATGAGGGTGAGAGGAGCAGGAGAGGGAGGAGGGAAAAAGGCTCAAATATAAAATGTCTTGGAAATTATGAGGGCTAAATAGGCACAGTTACAATTGATGTATGGAATATTGTAAGGGCTACAAGAACCACCCATAAAAATGGATTTTAAAATAAATAAATGTATGTGTATTTAAATGTTCCTTCATTGTCACCAACCTCCCAAACCTTCCAGATTTCAATGATCAGCTAAGCATGTTATCCATTTGCATACCCAGAGATTCGACTACAACATACCTATATGGTATCACTTTCCTTTTTGTCACTCTTCCATTGAAGCATAAACCCCCAACCAAACCTACCTCTGTTGGGGGAATTCAGACTAAGAGTGAGCCTATGGAACTTCTTAATTACATCTCTATGAATGCAGAGGGGGTAGCAGCCCAGCCCTTAACACACAGCTCCCCCAGGCCTCCTTAGAGGATAGGTTCTTTTGATTCTGTAATGGCCATCTCTTTTTTTCCCCCCACCTTTGAAAGACTCCTCCTATCCATTGGTCCAATCTTTCTGAATGAAGGTGATAAATTATATGATTATGCTAACTGAGCCACCAAAAATAGCTAACAAGCCCCTTCCTAGCTAATAGATTCTCTTTCATGGCAGGCACATAAATCTTTCAATATAACAAGTGATTCAGATTTCTAAATTCTATCTCTGCCTCATTGATTCTACTTTCCTGCTTTACCAAAAACTTTCAGGCATTTAATCTCTTTTCATTTATTTGTTTAAATGGAATCCTTTAGAACAACTGGTTGCTCATCTCTATAGTTTTATGTAGAACATTAATAATGGAATGCCTCTGCTTGGTGTTCAAGTATCCATCATACCTGTTTTATGAGAATAATACTATGAATAGGATCTTTTAAATTTTGTCTCATATATGAAATGGGTAGTAGAGAAGTAAAAGATGAAACATCTGAGTTATAATTGAGATTATTGAAAATTTGGGGTTTATTTCTAAAGGTACAATTTAAGACTAGGTCTTTAATATGTCCTAGTCATAATTTCCTCATCTGAAAACTTAGGATATAAGTTGCATGACATCAAAACTGCTACAGAGACATTCAATCCCCTTCCACCAATGGGAGTCTAATGACAGCATTTTGCATTACAATTGTGACTATAAGTGCATATTAAGAAATCAAGCAAATTATAAGCTATCTCCTCCTACAAGAAACTGGTCAGCTATAGTAATGTCTTGAAAATATGTTTAGCTCTTTATTTCTAGGTATTTGGTAGCTACTCATTATGTAGGGTAGATTCCTGTCCTCTGTGTAATTAAGAGGGCCACATAAGTCGTAGAGTCAAGTAAAAGAGAGTGAAAGCAGTTTGTGAATCACTTCATGCCAGAGCCTTTAAAAGCTACTCAACCACGGAGAGACAGACACCCAGTAAAAACTCCAACTAATGTCCTGACAGACTTGCATTGAACACATAACAAAAGTAAGAACTACATTTTTGTTGTAGTAAGCCTGCCAGCCTACAGATTTCTCACTTTCCAAAAGTTTGCCTTGGATGTGAGGGCAATCTGGCTGCAACGTCTGTTACCCCATTGACCGCCAGGGTTGATTCAGCTGATCTGGCATCCGAGGCAGGTGTCCCCTTCCTCCCTTTGCACTCCATGTGCTTCCCTCCCGAAGCTGTGTGCTCGGTTGAAGAGGACGACCTTCCCTGATAGGAGGACTGTCCTTGGGTCAAGGGTATACCAGCAGCTGCACTCCTCTTCCTAGAACCTCTAAACAAGACCCAAGGTCCCAAAGTTTGCCTTGTGCCACAGTGTTAGTCTGGAGAGACAAACACATTCATATACACTCATATGTGTATAAGAAAAAAGAATTCTATATAGAAGAATAATTTTATATTAAATAAACACCACATCTGAGTCTAGATTAAGTCCCTAAGTCTGATATTAGTCCATATGCCCGCTATCAGTCCATAAATTCTTCTCTAGACTCACCCAGCACATGCAATGATGCTAAATGCAGGAAGATTGCAGGTCAGTGGCTAGAAGGTCATGTGGGCCCAGTGGCAGTGGCATTGGTCTCAAGGTTGGCGTGTGTCTTCATGTTGTTCCTCTAGCTTCAGGGCTCCATCAGTGTAGCTGCATGTGGTTTGTCACAAGAAGAGGAAGCAGAGAGTGTGTACCCCACCTCCAGGTCAAGAAGAAAGGAGTTTCCAGAATCCTTAGAAGAAGGTCATACTGACACAAGGGCCTCATTGACTGTGACCTCATTGACAAACTAGACTCCAATCCTTAGCAAGTTGTCAGATTGTGTAACTGCCAGTGGCTTTGTATTTTAAAGGAGACCCATTAATTTTATGGGTTTACAATAATGCATTACAATAACCCATTAATTCATGTCTTTTACTTATTAGCCAAAATAAAGCTAAAGAATTTTGACACATTCATGAGAAAAAAACAGATACAAACAAGCAAACAAAATCAGGTGTTTAATCTTTCTTTTGCTGTGAGCCATTAAAGAGGTAGTAGTAGGACTTTGAGCAGCAAGAGAGGCATCACTAAGCTCCTTCACTGAAAACTTCACTTAACATTTAGCATCAAGTCCACCTGTCTTTAAACTAAGTCTGTTAAACTATTAGAGTGTCATCTGAGTGTTGTTTGCATTATTTTACACTTTATGTGTTACGTGCCTGAAATCTTAGGTTATATTTGGGGCCTGGAAATGATGAAAACTGTTTTCATATAAATCAATGCTAAATGCTTCTTCATTTACCATTTTGGCTTACATAAGTTTTTATAGAAACTCTCTGCTTACTTTTGGATAGCTGGAGAAATATGCTATTAAAATCTCCATTTATAGAGTGATTAGCCTTTTATTTTCACTCTCTCGTTACAATCCTCTCCTTTGACCATTAGCATTATTGTAAACCCATAAAATTTATTAAAGGATGCTCAATACCTTACTATCTTATAAAATATCATTTATTTTTGGACAGCCTGCCAAAATCCCAGAATGATGCTTAGCTGGGTGTTATTCCTTAGATAGATATTAGGTACTATGAGTCTATTTTACTATTTATTGAGACCTTTTTAACCTTAAGAGGGTGTTTGGGAGTAGCATTTAGTTGCTATTTGTTGTTGTAGAATTTTAAATATATCTGTGGCAGGCAAAATATATAAAGGATTTTGGTGCTGACATGTTAATGTTCTCAGCTGCTAAACAAAAGGTCAGGACTTCAAAGCCATCAATCAGATGCTCCCTCAGAACAAATTCAAATTACAGCCATGAAAACCCAGTGGAGTAATTATACTTTGTTTAATGCTTTTGCTATGCGCTTACATAGACTCAATGGTACACGAAAACAAAAATAGGTTGACTGTGAATCTACCAAAGTTGTTCCTTTGTTCTGTTTAAGCAACTGCTTCGTGTGTAAGTTCTGCCGGAGCACAATGAAGTGTTATGGAATTCCCATTCTCCTCAAAAGCATTCATAATTTGTTATGATCCTCACTATTTAATGCCTTTGCATAATAAAACAGAAACACAGTAAGCATCTTTCTGGTATTCTCTGCATTTAGCCATGGTCCATGTGACATCAACCACAAGTGATATCTCTATCAGTGTCCTCATCTGAATCAAGCCAAAGCTTCTTGCTGTTCTTTCTCAATGCACGTACTTTGCTCTATGATCTTCAGCAAAACTGACAAGGGTACAAATGTGGATCTTTTCTAATCAGTTGGCTAGGTAGCTGTCTTCCAGATATCTTGTCATGGGTGAATGAGTACATCCAGTATTTCATAATATTGTGGATACATTTATTATGATGTACCATAAACTTCTGGACCCTTTTTTTTTTGTTTGGTTAATTCCTCAGTTGAGGTTATACTTACCATTGGATCTTAATAAAATACTACCTCTTGAAGTGACTGAATGTTGACTAGTTGTTTCAGGATAGCACAGTGACCATGTATATTTTTTTCATCCTCTTTTGATGCAAATAATGATTTTTTTTTGCAATCTTTGTTGTCCAGATTATCACTTTCTTGGCTTAACATGGATTTAGTTTAGTAATAGACTACTCAGGTTATCTGTAAGACAATCATGTGATGATCAGATCAAAAGTATGATAAACCCTGAAAAAATTAGATCTAAACCAGTGGTTTTCACCCTTCCAAGAACTGCAAACCTTTAATGCAGTTCCTCATGTTGTGGTGATCCCCCCCCCAACCATAAATTTATTTGTGTTGCTACTCCATTACTGTAATTTTGCTACTGTCGTGAATTGGGTGACCCCTGAAAAAAGGGTTGTTCAACCCCCAAAGAGATGGTGACACACAGGTTGAGAACCACTGCAAGCAATCTCCAAAAGAAAAAGCAATCTTTTCTGAGAGGAACCCTAATCAAAATAAAAGCTAATATAGTGTCATATGGCAAAGTAGTGATGTTCACTTTGCTTTTTTTATCAACTAGAGGGGAACCTTCTTCAGGGAAAATCAAAATCCCTTTCAGATAGTCAGGGCATTATAGTAGGGATGTTAAGAATAACTAGAAGCATGAACTGCCAGAAGCAATATATGGGCATCTGGAAAATTCTGACTCTCTAGGACTAATTAGAGTTCTTCATCATCTGAGAGGTTTGCCATTTTAAGTGGAGTTCAGAGATGAATTCCATAGTCTCTCCTGTTGGCAAAAGCAATAAGGAATATCATGTCTATTCACAAAGTGATCAGTCTATTTCGTCTCCATCACACTTGATCATAGAATGTGAATGCCTTCCTTCTCTGGTCACTTTACTCAGGCTGATACAATTAGCAATTACTGCCCTTCTGGGTCGGGCATTGTATTTTTCACAGACTGTGATACTCAAATAGTGTTTCAAATTTTTCTTCTGCAGTTGAAATCAGACCCAATGCATATTTCTCCCTGTGAGGAAAGGAAAAAATCATTTCTTCATCTGATTTTTGAGCATGCGCACAGTCAGAAAAGAAGCATGTGGTGGACAAACTTTGATCCTTCCTCTTTAGCAATGATGGTGTGTTTTGTTACAAATGCATAATGTAAAAATAGAACGATTGCATTGAAACCTACCTACAAAATATGCCCTTATCAAATGAATAACTTCTTGCTGTCATTATTTTTGTTCTTGTTAGTTAGTTGCCATGGAATCCATTCTGTTTTATTTTGGGGTTGTTATAGGCTTCGGGATTCTTATTATTCTAATTTATGTCAATAAAATGGCTGGTCTGTTGGAAGAGATATTTAATTACTGATGTGTGGACCTTGATGTCAGAAAGAATTTTGCCTTGGTTTCCTGAGACTTTGGTAGGAAACCACAAATCTTATTTGCTTCACCATAATGGAGTTCCTGTCTCCAAGGTGCTTTATAAGAACCAGACCTTTGGAAATAGAGGAAGCAAAAGCCAATACATGATGGTGACAAGTCACAGCAGCAGATGGCCCAGAGTAATGCCCTTGTAAACTCTGAAGAAGAATTGTCTGTTGATTTAGAAAGACCCTTGGAAACTGGCACCTGAGGGCTCACCCTTGTCATCAACTTCTAGTCTAAAGCTGGTTAGTTGTGAAAAATTTTGAATTACCCAAGATAGAAAAGTTTCAAAATGCTTGTATTTTGCAACTCATTTACATATTTGTTTCTCATAAAGTTGATATCTTCAACATAAACTGTACAAAAATTAAAAATTTAGAAAACTAATAAAAATAATATGCGTGTGTGATGGGAGTGAAGCCCATTCTCATCAGCTCAACACTCAGCTCAACAAGTTCTACAGCTTCAACCCTTGGTGTCTTTCTTAGAGATCTAGAAGAACCAGCTAAAGAACATTTCTACGAGTCATACTTACTAAGCTCGGATTGTTTCCACGTGTCATTATTATTCAGAGTACGCCTTCCATGTTGAACATCGCCTACAATGTTCTCATTGACTCACAGATGCCCCTAGATATTTTGAGAAAACCATTTTGAGAATGCTTTTCGTAACAACACAATGTCAATCAACAACCACCTTCATTGCAGTCCAAAACGCGTGCTTTCCTAAGCACTCTTTCAAAGGCAAAGGCCACTCCTGTGCCTCTATCATGTAATCAAGAGTCCCTCGATTACACTTCTTTTTAGGATATTATTACATTCTTTTCTGGAATGTAGATTTCTGTTCTTCTCCTATTAATTCTTCTATTTTGTTGCCTGATGGGATCTGCTAACAGCAAGTGTACCAGTTTGAAACTACCAGCTGCTCCATCAGAGAAAAGGGCAGGTATTTTACTTCTGTAAAAATGATACTTTTGGAAAAAAGTCACAGGGACAGTTCTATCCTCTCGTGTAAGGTCACTGAATCAGAATTAACTCGATGGGCAATGAGTTTGGGATTTTTAAGTCTAATACTTTGTTACATATTTGAGTTCACTTTTGATTCTTGGTAGTGTCCAATAACCATCTCACATATGGCATGTACTCAGTGATTGCTTAAAGCAGTAAAATGTGAGCATTTGGAGCCAGAATTTGGGTTCTAATCAGCTATATAGTTTAGTTGCATAATTTGGCAAAACATGATCCATTTCTTTGATCTTTAGCTGCTAAAATAGGTAAAATAAGGACAATAATTCTAAAGGTAAAGCAGTTTTATATGAATTAGCAATCTTATATGACACATAGTAAAATATCTGACATTTAGGAGCCCTTGAGAACATTATTTGCTTTTTTAAATTATTAGTGCTAACATCCATGTCGACTGGCTGCTTCATAACTAATTGTATAGTCATTGCTAGTCTGTTTGTAGTGTCTTCCTTTTAAGTTTGTCTTAAGAGGCAGGAGGAAAAACAATTTCTATAATGGCTGGATTTCCACTCATATCCAGTGACCTATTAGTAAAACAAATAGACCCACGTTGTCCAGAAGCAGTCATTTAAGTATTTTTCTCTTTGGAATCAACATGAACTATTAAATGCAATCTTAATTGCAAACTTTCACTTTTTTTACCATTCCCTGAGATAATTATTAAAGTTTAAGTTTGATCAAACAAAATAACAAACAAACAAAGTCAGTGTTGTCCAATTCACTACAATTCAGAGTGACCCTAGAGTTTGGAATGGAGATGTTATACAGTGTTTCTGATGAACCCCAGTGGCACAGGCGTGAACATAGGCCTGCTAACCTCAAGGTGAACAGTTCAAAACCACCAGCCACTCCTCAGGGGAATAGTGGCACTGGCTAGTCCATGGAAGAGTTGCCAACCTGGAAACCCAACAGGTGGTTCTACCTTGACCTGCACAGTCACAATGAGTCAAAACCGACTCAATCACAAAGAGTTTGCTTATTTGTCTGTTTGTTTCTTTAAATAGGACTTCTCTATCAGAGTGGATAAACTCCACCTTTTTCCTGCAGAAGATTCCTGTTGACTTTGAACTCCTGCTCTTGTCTAAACAGCCAAAAGCTTAGTACTCCAGTGGTCTATTCTGGATAGAGAACTGCATGAAAGTGCATTAACACCAGTTAAATTCTGGGCACTGTGAACAAAATAACACTAATGAAACTTTTCAATGTGTACCGACACAAGCAAATAGGAGGATAATTTTAATGTGAAATCAGTCAAGCAGGGCTAATATGCCATTTACTAATCTGGCAGATGGGAAAGCAGAACGATGGCATGAACCTGTCAACCTTATAGGTGTGCGTAGAGGTAAGCAGCATAATTAAACTGTCAAATTGCCTAGGTTTGCCACATTCCATGATCCTGAAGTTTTGTCTCATCAGGAGCTTTGATAAGTGTAGATCTCATGTCATTAGCTGCACCAGTTATTAAAAACAACAACAACAACAAATTAAACTCACTGCCATGGATTCAAGGCTGACTCGTAGCCACTAAATGTCAATGCTGACTATAAGACAAGCTAAAGCTGCCTCTGGGGCTTTCTGATAATGTCGCTATATGAGAGTAAAAAGGCTCATCTATTTGCCTCAGAGTGACTGGTGGTTTTGAACTGCTGACCTAGAGGGCAGAAACTCAGTCCATTACTCCTACACTACCTAGGTCCCTAGCAGTTATTATAGCATAAAATAAAGTGGACTATGCTCCAGACAAAATGAACCTTGGTAGCATAGGGCATTAGGCCATAGACTGCAGCTGCAAGGACAGTCATTCTAAAACACTAGGTGCTTCTCCATAGAAAGGAGGCTTCCTATTGCGATAAAGATTTAACTCATTGCCATTGTCTCAGTTCAGACTCACAGTGAACATGGAAGACAAAACAGGACATGGAGTTCCCCAAACAATGACATTTGATGGGAGCAGAAAGGCTCACAGCCTTGGAAACCCTATGGAGAACCGTATACTGCTCTGTCCTCTAGGCCGACTTTAAGATCAAGTCAACTCAATAGTACTGCAATTGGTTTGCTGGGTACATTTCTCTGGCAAAGTCTTATGAACTTCATTCCTTGTGTCCTGAAAATGAGCCATCAACCCACTCTTTCCTTAAATGCAATGACCTGGAAGTATGAGATTTAGGGAAAATATAAATCCAGTTGTTAAACTAGGTATTAGACCTCAGCTTCATAAGGTGCTTAAGACAGAACATAGAAACATGCTTCTTTTCCTATCAGTTCTAGAAATTACACAATGTGGTCATATATAGAAGTTTTCATGTACTGAAAAGATAAAGCTAGTTGTATAACTGTAGGAGCAAAAAGCAGTTGTTTCTTTTAGTTCTCAAAAGGCTATTAAATAATTATTATTTTCTTCTTGCACTTGGTAAAATGACTTGATTTTATAAGAATGGTCCTTTTCTCCTACTTTCTTTGCTCCGTTTACCAGTAGGTGTGTGGGATTTTTGTTATGGTAGCATAATAAGCATCGCTGTATGACAAATCCATAAAGTGGTATAAAAATGTTTAATTCTGAGGGCACCAAGTGTTCTCCAAATGTGATATACTCTCAGTGATCCTACAACTGTATGCTGGGTAAGTAGAAACATCTGACAATAAATGCAGAGACAACGGCCACCACCCAAATATCATGCTTTAATATGTCCTTCTTTTGAGGAAAGAATCAGGATGAAGGAACAAATAAATCTGATTTCAGATATGGCAGTCAATTTATCAGTACTAAGAAGGAACAGATTTTATTTTATTTAATTTTTTAGGCATCACTGCCCTCTGGTGGTGGGAGTACAGGCCCAGCCTTTGCTCCTGTGAGCTGGAATTGAACCTCCATCCCAGTGGGCTGCAGTCCCGCGCACAACCACCACACCACCGGGGCTCAGCCTGGAACAGATTTTATAAATTCAGTAATACTTGACTCCAAAATTGAAGAGGGAATTAAGTAAATCTTATCTTCTAAAAATATTGGAATGGCAGTAGAATGACTAAGACCAAGAAAGATGTATTAGAGTTGGAGACATTTGAGTTAATGATGGATGGGTCAGCAAGGAAAGCCCAGAAAAAGTAGATAAGAAGGATAAGTATAAGTGTGGATTAATTTAGAACAACACAGGAGATTAGAAGTAGCATTACCTGGAGAGAATAGAAATAAAATATATAACATCAAAGAAATATGATTTATTTAAAAATGTCTTTAAGAAAGGAATGGTATCACCCATAGAGTAAATATGACTAAGGTAATTGTGAAAAGATGTATTATCATGAGATAACACAATCAGAACCTCTTGTCCTCATCTCAATTTGGGCTCACATGTCACAGAATGGAATCACTCCAGTGGATTTTCTTGGATGTAATCTTTATGGAAGCAGGAACTTTCTTCTGTCATAATACTGGGTTGGTTCAACCCCCCAAATTTTCAGCTAAACATGAAGTGCAAACCAACACCCTCAAAGGATCTCATTAGAAAATACATAAAATCCAAACCCTTGCAAACAGACTAGCTAAAAGAGAGATAGAAATTAGAAAACATGAACTCCAAAATCCATTAGGAAATGAAAAAGCAAAGTGGATATGTGCAAATGTGCAAGTAGCGCAGTTAATTGAATAGTGTGCAGTTGTGCTATGTGCTATAGCTGTGGCAATGGGTAGTGTGTGTGGATGAGAGGATTCAAAGGTATTCCCTGTAATAGAAATAAAGAATTAAAAGATCCTCAGTTTTTTCCACTACTTTCAAAGCCTAAAGCAAAGACAGAGAGAAGAATTGAAAATTGGATAACATATTGCTCATTCACAGGCTTATAGGTTTGATTTTTCTATACCTAGAGATTTTAGGATCGATCAAGATAATTGTTTTAAGTCTCCTGATGTGGATGGACCTGAAAATCCTTACACTGAACAAAATCAGTCAATCACAAAATAGCAAATACCATATTTTTTCAGACCATAAGATGCACCCATTTTTTAGAGCAGGAAAACAAAAAAAAATTCTCAATCAAATAGCAGCAGTATACTAAAATATTTATTAAAATAAAGCAAAATCCATCCATATTTAACAGCACAAACCTCACATTGGTGTGAAGAACCATCATCATTTTCATTAACAAGTGAGGGGAGGTATGTGCTGTGCCAATCATGTGACCTGATGGACCTTGAGACTCCAAGAGGTGAGCTTCCCTCATCCCACCTTAACTTCAAACACACAGCAATCGACAGCCTGCGAACAGCAGAGGACAGTAAGTGGGCTCATGGGATCATAAACAAACGTTCTAGGGTGCCACACCTTCGGACCCTAAGACTCACCCTCATTCTCCTCCGCCCACCCCTTCTGGGGGCAAAAAGTGTGACATATGGTCTGACAAATACAGTATTAGTTGAAACCACTACTATACAGACAAGCAATAAAACAAAGGCAACATCTGCTTTCAGGCCATGTAGTCTAATTGGGTCTCCCAAGCAATGGGGCAGTGTGCCTACCTAAGGCTAAGGATCCATATGTCATCCCCTTGGACGCACACCTTAACAATCACTTTGAAAGAAGAGGCCTCACGTCAGCTGAAATCATTTTCTCAGGTGTGAAGACCAATCCATTCCCGCCATATGACATGGATCTACACTCACTCCATGTCAGCAAACGTGTCTGGAAGGGTGTTCTGTGAACCTTAATGGATATTCAGTTCCAGAGGTGGTGGGGATCGTGTTTGTCTCAGAAAAGATGGTTTCATCTTTTATGTTGGTTTGTATTATCCAAAATATTGTACTGTCCCCAAACCTCAATATCTATGGCTAGCAAATGAGAATATATATGTATGTGTGTGTATATATATACATACCATATATATATATATATATATATATATAGAGAGAGAGAGAGAGAGAGAGAGAGAGTCTTGGGGGGGAGGGAGGTTCCCTGCCCTTGCACTATTCCCTATAAGAATTCTGCATTCTTCAAGTTATACTATAGCAATAGCAGATCTGATATCTTTAGGGAAATCATAATCTTTGAATGGTCTCTGAGTTTGTGGAACAGAAATAAATATAAAGAGGCAAGAGCTAGGCTGTGGGGTAGACAGTGTAAAACTTTTCAGCAAAATTCTTATTTAAAGCCCTTGTTACTCTCTAAGAATGATCAGGTGTGTTTCTGTGATAGAAATATAATTCCTAGGCTCAATGACCCTGGTCTTTTACTCATGAACAGAGTTTTAATTTCCTTAACGCGTCTTCATAATAAACCCTTTGACCAAATGATGTCACTCCATAAATCTATTGAGATTACCTTTAGGATAACCCAAAGCAATCTTTCATATCCGCCGAAGATCATTCTTTGCTTTGAATGTAATTGATCCAATAGATCCTCTTGGAGGCCACTGTTTTGAGTCAACCTTTTCTGAAAGCTCCCCCCAAGGAAACAAAAGCTAGAGCATGTGTACATCTACCCACTGCTCTCAGAGATGTGCTTAAACATAGCTTGTCTGAAATACACCTGTGCATATATGAACTCAAACTGTAGTACCAATATTTTCTTCTTATTCTCCTAAAATATACTGTCACATCCATTTGGATATCTATATGGCTATGTAAATTTGTGATCTATAAATATATACTCACCCATAAACAGCTTTCTATAATTCTATGCCCTAATTAAATACCAAAATTAAAATAGTATTTCAAGGATGTGTGGCAGATACCTCATCACAGATTATTGTCATGATGCCACTATGTGGAAAAGGGCCTTCTTGTGAGGATTCTGAGAATCCTGGCTCCCTCCATTGAGGGAGAAGATGCATTCATTCTGTTTCATGTCTCTTTTGACAAACCTCCAGGAGCTACACTGATGACAGCCCTAATTCTGGAGCTGGAGGAAAAGCCCCACGGAGACCCCTGCCAGCACTGAGATGGATCCACCAGACTTTCCACCCATTGTCCTATGACCTTCCTGCTTTAGGCATCATTGCATCTATTCTGTGAGTCTGAAGAGGAATGTATACACTGGTATCAGACATGTGGGCTAATATTGGACTTAGGGACTTGATCTTGACTGGGTTGCGATGCTTTATTGATGCATAATTACTTCTTGAAATAAAGTTCTCTCTTACACATATATGAGTGTGTCTGGATTTGTTTCTCTAGTCAACCTGGTCTAGCATAGATGTCAATTAATACAATATTGACATATGATATCCATCAAATGACAATAGTTAGCTACTGAGAAAGGCACTGTATTCATGGAAGGTGAGGGAAAGAAAAAGAAATAAGGAAATGAGAAACCAGGCACTTTAATGAACATTTTCCCCCAAATCAAGATGTACAACATTATAAAATATGCCATGAACCATATGCTACATTTGCTTCTATTACTATAGTCATTCATACCATTTATGGATGCCAGCAAAACTTAGTAGCCTGTACAATATGGTCTTCACTTCACTGGCATTTTCCATTGCCTTATATTAAATTACTAAGTGTTAGTAAAAGGGATGAAATTTCTGACCATTTGGAGGGCCATTAATTCTTATAGTTCATTTAGTAACAATTCTTATGGCGAGTATTAATGAGACTCAAGAGCCTAAAACAGATAATATCCCAGAAGATGTGGACAATTTCATGATATCCCCACAAGTAGAGAAAAGGGCCTAACAGGCACAAGGTAGACATTTGCTTAGAAATAGATGTTAGTTCAAGACCTATTGGATGCATAGCCAACCTGCCTCAGAAGGAAACTATGAATAAAAAGACAATCTCTCTGAGAACGCCCCGCATTTTGAAGCTTTCTGGGAATCTAAGAGGACAGTATGTTTACACATCATCCTGCTAACTGCCAGGCTGGCTGTTCATCAGGAGGAAGCCCAGGCTTCCTACTCTGAAGAAGAGTTTTAGTCTCGGGAATGCACAAGATCAGTTCTGCCTTGTCATACTGAGTTGTTATGAGTTAGAATGGACTCAATGACAGTGGCTTTGGATTTTGTTTGAAGGGTACAAAAATATTTCTTCCTCTGTCCCAATTAATTCCCAACATGGTGCCATGAGTAAACAGATGATTCTGTTTTACAAAAGGAAAACAACCTAAATGGCACATTTTACTTCCCTTTTTTTTTATGAGGAAACAAAACAGTTAATTTATGATATTAGGAATGTGGTAGTTGGCTGAGCCCTAGCGGCATAGTGGTTGAATGCGGGACTGTTGCCCACTGGCTTGGCAGTTCAAATCCAGCAGCAGCTCTCCAGGAGCAAGGCTGCACTTCCCACTCCCACCATAAGGCAGTGAAGCTCCCCCCCAAAATAAGAATGTGGTAGCATATAGGTTTATAACAATGAAAAATGATCCTTCTCTACCACCTATATATTTTTATTCAAAATACCCCAAGGAAACTGATGGAGTAGGTAAACAAGCAGCCATCTAGCTCAGAAGCAACAAAGCCCACATGGTAGAAACATCCCAGTCTGTGTGACCACGAAGTGTTGAAGGAAATGGATCAGGCATCAAAGAACCAAAAAAAATTATCATTGTGTGCCCACCTTCCCAATATGACCACTGAAGACAAATGTGTGCATAAGCAAACATGGTGAAGAAAGCTCATGGTACCCAGCTATCAAAAGTTATAGCATCTGGGGTCTTAAAGGCTTGAAAGTAAACATGGTGCCATTTAGGTCAGAAGTAGCAAAGTTCACATGGAACAAACTGACCAGCCTATGTGACCACAAGGTGTCAAAATGTTCAGGTAATAGGCATCAAAGAACAAAAAAAAAATCACATCATCGTAAATTAGGAAAAGTGCAGATTGTAGACCCAAAGCTCATCTGTAGGTAAAGAAAAATCCCCTTAGAAAAGAGTCTCAGAGAGGAGTCAGGGTGCCAGGCAGGGTTCAGTGTGGCAATGATGAGACATACAACTTTCCTCTCATTCTTCAGTGCTTCTCCCCCCCCCCAACTCCCCGCCATAACATGACCCCAATTTTATCTAACAAAGCCTCTGGCTAGACCAAAAGATGTACACTGGCACAGATAGGAACTGGAAACAAAGGGAATCCAAGACAGATGATCCCTTCAGGGCCACTGGTGAGAGTGGTGATACTGGAGGACGGTAGAAAGGTTGGGGAGAAAGGGAAAACCAATGCTAAGGATCTACATATAACATCTTGCCTGAGGGATGGACAGCAGGGAAATGGGTGAAGGTGACAGCATACAGTGTAAGACATAAAGAAATAATAATGATTTATAAATTATCAAGGGTTCAGGAGGAAGGGGTGTGTGGGGAGGGAGTGGGGAAATGAGAAGCTGATACCAAGGTTTTAAGTAGAAAGCAAATGTTTTGAAAATGAAGCAGGTAACAAATGTACAAATGTGCTTGACATACAGTGGATGGATAGCCCCCAGAAAAATGATTTTAAAAAAACTGATGGAGATAATTTTCTCGTCTACAAAAATGATAGAACTTGTGACTCTCAACAAGCACAGTTTTTAGATGTCATTCTAGCTCTATCTCAGCTAGCTATTGCTTCGTAAAACTCTGTTGTTTTATCTAAAAGGTCACTAACGTACATCCCACATGACTATTTCTTATCATTCTGGTGTCAGTTGGGTTCATGAGTCAGCTTTCAATTGAAATGTCAAGTAGATCAGGTCTAAGGTGACCTCATTCACATACATTGGGCATGTTCCACTCATGCAAGCAGCAGAAAAACAATCAAACAGCATCCTTGCATTGTGGAAATTCTGTTGCCAAAAAAAAAAACAACCTCTTTGATGTGTCACTTACAGAACTTAGGTGCACTCTACCTGACCCAAGTCATGGTAATTTGGAACACCTCATATTCCTTTAAAAAAAAGGACAATAAATATAGAAGACTGGAGAAAAATGGGTACTTTTGAATTATGATGTTGGAAAAGAGTGCATGAGGAGGTACTCCCCCCAAAGGGATGGGTTAAAGGGCATGCATTTAATTCATTTTGCAAAATCGTATCCCCTTCAAAGTACTCCTCATTACACTTAAAACATTTATCAAATCTTCAATTCCAGTCTTGAAAATATTTCAAGGACTCATCTTTTCGAATAGCTTACTGAGCCTACCTTCTTTTTTTCTTCACCTACTCTAAATCATTAAATCCCTGCCCTGTTCAGACCCTCTTTATTCTTGGGGTGAAGTGGGGACTTCACATGAAGTGAAGTCAGGAGAGTAGGGTGAGTGGTGCAAGAGAGGCATGCTGACTTTTGCCAACAATGGATACACTGAGATGACTGTGTGACCAGATACATTGTCGTGATTGCAAAATCAGTGCCTTATGTCCCACAAATCAGACCTTTTTTGTCACATGCTCTTAGGCAATTGTTTCAGGAACTCTAAATTAAAAGCTTGATTAACAGTCTGATCTGGAGCAACAAACTCCAAATGCACTACTAACAGTCATTTTCATCTCTTTGGCAAGCTGGTAGACATACAGAACGAGGTCTTTCATCAATCAATATTTTACCTTTTTTGAAATGGGAAAACCACTCTTACACTTCAGTTTCTCCCACAGCATGGCCCTTGTAAGTTGTGTTCAATATCACAACTGTTTCTGCGGGATTTTTCCTGAACAGAAAACACAATTTTAGAGATTCACTCTGTTCTCTTAAATCTGTCATCACAAAAAAATTAGCTTTAACATCGTACAGGAGATCGTAGCTAACAACATAACACTGTAGGAGGACATTAAAGGTATCCCACTGGGAAAGGAGGAAATGAAACTAGAATTATTTGCCCCTAGAACAACTAGATGACATAATTCTATACATTGAAACTCCCAAAATCTCCACAACAGGAATACTGACAGCAGTAAAGTAAGAGGGAACAGTGGCAGGATATAAGACCAACAAACCAAAGTCTATTGGTTTGTTATATCAGGTATATCAGGCAAGAACATGGAAGAGGAGATCAAGAAGTAGGGCCCTTCATAATAGCAAAGAACAAATTGAAGTATCAAGGGATATATTTAAGCAAAAAAAGCCAAAAGATTTGTACAAGGAAAAATACAGGAAAGCAAAATCGACCTCCACAAATGGAAGACTATCCCGTGCCCATGTATTGGGATACTCAATATAGTAAAGATGTCAATCTTACCCAAAAACACTATACAAGTTTAATGCTATCCTGATTCAAATACCAACAACCTTCTTCAAAAAATTGGAGAAACTGACCATGAAATCCATACGGAGAAGGAAGAAGCCCAAAATTAGCAGAGAACTCCTCATGAAGAATATCAAATTTGGACGACTTGCTTTACCTGACTTCCAAATCTACTACTCAGTCACAGTTGTCAAAACAGTGTGGGCTGGTATAATGACAGAAACTCAGATCAATGGAGAAGAACAAAATACCCAGAAATAAAACCATCAGCATATAGGCAACTGATCTTTGACAAGGGCCCCAAAAGCATCAAGTGTGTGTGTGTGGGGGGTGTCCAGGGGACATATATTCTCTTTAGCAAGTAGTGCTGAATGTGGACCTGACCCCATGCACAAGAAAAAACTCAAGGTGGATCACAGACCTAGAAATAAAACCCCAAACTATCAGGACTATCAATGAAGGAATTGGGACAAACCTATGAAAGTTGGACCAGGGAATATATAGGCTAACTGCAATAGTGAAGACTATACATACAGAGGAACTTTAAATTGACAAGTGAGATTTACAAAAACACCTGTGTGCATTGAAAGACTTCACCAAGAAGGTAACAAAAAAATCCCCTCAGACTAGGAGAGGATTTTAACACTGACTCAACAGACAAAGTATAGGTATTAAAATCTATTATATCCTCCTAGACTGCAAAAAGAGGAAAACTGTTAACCCCTTGAAGAAGTGGGCAAAATACCTGCAAAGAAGTTTCACTGTGGAGGAGGCCAATAAACATATGAAAAAATGCTCTCGATCTTTAGCCATCCGAGAAATGCAAATTAAAACAATCCTGGGATACTATATGTCATAGAAGCATAGATATGTACAGCCTTTTTGGAATGCGAACTCATCATATTTTAAGCCAATGGAAATTGATCTATCTTATGACCCAAACCTACACGTTTGGGCGAGGGGTTGGCATACCATGCCCATATGAAAACAAACCAAGAAGGAAAAAGAGAACAGATGGTCTAGATTCCATATCGGCACACCAAGCTGTGAGGACGATGAGTGTAGGTTCGACAGCAGTTCAAGACATGTTGACCCTTACTGGAGCGTACTGTGGCAGAGGACAAAACTGGGGGGACGCAGGAGAGAGCTAGTCTGGTCTGAACCCTCCCTTTCTCACTCACCTCCTCCCCAACCTCCAAAGCACATCAGCAAGGGGAGCAAAGCAAAGACACAAAGTCCTTCAAGAGTTCTCAAAATAGGCTCCAGGCTAGGAGGCCCAGCTCCCGGAATTCACCCACTAGCGGTGGAGAGATAATCAAAAAGGTCAGCCAGTGAACAGACCTGGGATGATGTTTTGTTGTGGTGGTCCTTGTTGTTATTTAGTGCTTGTTTTTCTTTTCAATCTTTTCTTTTTTCTTTGCTCCATGGTATTGTTGGTTTGCCTATTTAAGATAGACATGGGAAACAAGTTAGTGGAGAAGGTAGTGGCACCAAAGGGAGCAGAGGGTAGAAGGAGACGGGGGAGGGAGCAGTGAGCAAACAATGCCACAGGCAGAGGAACAAGTAGGAAATTAAAATCAACAACAAGGCGGACTTGGGGACTCTAGGGGTGTTGGAGCAATAGTAATCTAGTTGAGAAGAATCACTGAGAGACAGAAGTAGAGGCAGAGTGAAGGTAGGCGAGGAGGAAGGTACAGAGAAACAGAGCAGTAGTCCAGGAAGCAAAGCTTTGGATAGAGATATGAACACATGCAAATACATTAATTCATGAAAATAGTAATTGACCCATGTGTAGATAGATAGATAGATAGATGATAGATAGATAGATAGAGAGAGAGAGAGAGAGAGATATGGCTATACGTATAGTGAATGGAGTTCAGACCTTTGCCTATAACCTTCCTCAATACAAAAACACTTTGCTCTAACAAACTGGCATTCTGTGATGCTCACCCTCCAGGCACAATCACTGAAGACAAAATAACTGCACAAGCAAAGGTGACAAAGAAATGGAAGGTACCCAGTCATTAACAGATATAGTGTCTTGGGTCTTAAAGTCTTGATGTTAAACAAGCAGCCATCTAGCAGAGAAGTAACAAGCCTGCATGGAATAAGCACACCACCTGGTGCGATCATGAGGTGTCATTGAGACCCGGAAACTGGCATCAGAAGACTCATTCCCATAACAAGCAAGAAAATAAGCAAACAAACAAACAAAAAGCGCGCGCGCGCGTGTGTGTGTGTGTGTGTGTGTGTGTGTGTCTGTATTTGAGAACGAGGGCAGTCAGGATAGAGAATCAAAGCCCGGGAGTAGACAAAGGGTCATTCTTCCACAAAGGGGTCAAAGGGAAGGGATGAGTCAATCATGGCTCAGTAAAGCATTAACGAAGCCTGCCATAATCTTCAGGTACTATATTACTCTGGGTTTACTAGAAAAACAAATTTATAGACACTCATATGTGTATAAGAAAGATCTTTATGTACAAGAGCAATTGAATATTGAGAAAACATTCCATCCCAGTTCAGATCACATCAATAAGTCTGATATTAGCTTATATGTCCAATATCAGTTGATAAATTCCTGTTCGGACTTAATCAACACATGCATTAATGCCCAAAGCAGGAAGATCACAGGCCGGTGGGTGGAGAGTCTGGTGGATCCAGTGGTATTGTGAGCGTCTCAGCACTGGCAGGGGTCTCCACACAGCTCCTTCAGCTCCAAGGCTCTAGCATAGCTCCAAAGGCAGCCAACCTGCCTCTAGTCAGACGGAATGTCTCACAGTGAGTGTATGTGTGTTCCCACCCTCCCTTTCCCCCACTCCCCCTAACAGCAAGCTATTTATCTCCTTAGGGCCTCCAAATAAGTTGGTAAACCTGAGACTTGATTGATCACCCTTAAATCTCAAATTGACAACAGATCATGTAACTACGACAGGTAACGTGAGACTTGTTCACCCCTCACTGTCATGACCCCAGTGCTGCCTCTAACTTGGGACTAGACTATAGCATATACACAGGTACAGATAAGAGATAAGAACTGACAACACATGGAAACCAGGAACAGGAAAGGGAATAATGGCACCAGAAGAGTAGAGGGAAGGTCGGACAGGAGGGGAGAAAGGGGGAACTGATAGCAATGACTTAGCACCCCCTCCAGGGAGATGAATAATAGAAACCATGAGAAAAAAGAGACAGCAATCAGTGTAAGATATAAAAATAATACTAATTTAAAATTTATCAAGGGGTCACAAGGGTGAAGGGAGGAATAAAGAGGAGTTAATATGGGCTCAATAGAAATGTCTGGAAAAGAATGATGGCAACTTATGTACAGATAGGTCTGATACAATTAATGTATGGATTGCTATAAGAACTGTAAGAGTCCCCAATAAAATTATTTTAATTAAAGATAAATGAGGTTCAAGTGCGACTGATTTTACGAAAAAATTCAATGTGACCAGAGAAAAACCTTCCTAAGAGACACCACTGGGGCACATTAACTTAGATCAGGCTGCTTGATGGTCACCTCATGGGGAAAATGCATACTATGAAAATTCCATGCCACAAAGCTTTTTTTCTGCATATTTGTTTCTTTACAGGGGTGGTGTATAACCCCCTCTTGTATCATGGACTTCTGGAAAAAAAAAAACAAATCTGTTGGAAGCTGGCAGCCATCACTTTGCTCCATAGAAGCTAGGACAGTGAAAGGGTGTCTCTCATACTTTGAACATGTTATAAGAAGGGCCTCCTACCTAGAGAAATACACTAGGCTAAGAAACATAGTTGTCCGTAGATAAGGAAGGCAAACAAGTTGGAGTTACACATTAGCCGTAAAAACGGGCTCAGAGCCCCCCCCCAAAAAAAATATAGCAACAATTATGTGGATGGGGTAAGTTTCCTTAGAAGTCAAACACCAACTCTACAGCACCTAAGAAAAATACAACAAATTCTTCACATGACCTTTTTTCCTCTAGGTCAGTGAATCTCAACCTGTGTGGGTCAAATGACCCTTTCACAGGGGTTACCTAATTCAAAACAGTAGCAAAATTACAGCTATGAAGTAGCAACAAAAATAATTTTGTGGTTTGGGGATTCACACAACAAGAGGAACTGTATGACAGGGTTGCGGCATTATAAATCTTGAAAACCACTGTTCTAGGAGGCCAAATTTGCTTTCTTTAAGTCAAGAATAGTAGTATAAGAAGGTAAAGAGAAAGTTCCAGGCCTAATAAGGCCTAAGAGCTGTAGGCATTCTAAGTTTTATTTTAATCTATTGTTCAAAAGGCATCAGTAGGCTAGCTTAGATTTTAGATAATAGAGAAGGATGCTCTTTGCTTGAGAGCAGCTGCCAGGTGAGATTGTAAAAGTTTATCTATAAGTAGTTGGAAAGAATACGTGGTGGGCTGAGCCCTGGTGGCATAGTGGTTGTGTGCAGGACTGCAGCCCACATGGTTGACAGTACAAATCCAGCAGCAGCTCTCCAGGAGCAAGACTGGGCTTCCTACTCCCAGCAGGGCAGTGATGCCACACACACACAATATGTGGTAATGGAAGAATTCATACAGATCCGTGGTTTTATATTTTGTATCTTTCCAAAAGGATTTAGAATTTCACAATTGGTATTAGAAATGACACATGCTTTCTGATATATTCACAGGAAAGATGGAACACTTGCTGTCTATGTCATAGAAGTTAGGAAATCCAGACAACCTATTTCACTTTTAGAGGTTGTGAATTTAATAAGCACAAGTATCTCCCTTGAAGGGAAGGGAAAACTGATAAACTTTAATTCAGTATTTAAAACGGGGCACTTTTTAATAGTCTTTACCTTTACTGTCTGGTACAGTGGTTATGAGTCGAGCTGCTAACTGCAAGATCAGCAGTTCAAAACCAACAGCCACATCTTGGGTGAAAGATGAGGCTTTCTACTTCTCTAAAGAGTTATAGCCTCAGGAGCGCACAGAGGCAGTCCCACCCTTTCTTCAAGGGTTGCTATGAGTCGCACTTGGAATAGAAAACAGTTTTACTTTGGAAAATATTGGAATAGATGAGCAAGAAGTATTTGAAAGCATCTGGATGGTTTAGCAGGCCTAATTACTGCCACCTTTACCTGCAATAAAAAAAATAGCAGTAATTATAGGTGTACCTATAACTTACAGAAGTGTTAGCTTTCTATTGTGTTTGCTACTGCAGTGGAGATAGCTTCCCATTGTATTATTTTGTTAACCATTTATGAAAGTTAAATAAGATAACTGATATTCAATGAGTTAAAGGCTCTGGTATGCCAACTTATCTCAATTTTTGACATAGCCAGCATGCAGAACAATTAGAAATAAAAAAGTATTCTTCTAAAGTGTTTAAATGTAGTCACCTCAAGTGACTGTGTCCACAAACATTTAGAAATCTTTATAATTCATTAAAATAAGACATTTCAATGGCAATTTGCAATGCAATCTCATAGTTGGTTCTTATTTCTATTTGTGCTTATAAAATACCCGTGATCTGTGAGGTGAAATAAATCAGTTCAGTAATGGAGTAACTATACTGATATAGATGGAATGCATAATACTATTTAAATTACGTACACCTTGATGATTTCTCAGTTCTCTATAACTTTATCAAATTAGTATACATAGTCACAGCTTACCTTTTGAAACCCAAGCCATCATTTATTACTTTTGTAACCTGAAAAAGGATCTGCTTTGGTGAAAACTTAAATTGTATTTTAAATTTTTCACCAATTTGATATCTGCTGTAACTCTCAAACAGGAATAGATCTCATTTTCCAACAATGGAAATAAAAAGTTTGAGTTTGTTAGTAAAGGAAAACCAATGCTTTTATTATAGCATTTCTACAGTATTCAGATTGTAATTACTATACAGTCAATTTCTCATCTCCAAAGTAAAAGCGTAGCAAGTCATCTCTAGATTATATGAGATCTCTTGAATTAGTGATATATATATATATCAATATATATATATATATATATATATATATATATATATTTAACTTCCAGCATGGGAAATACTTGAAGAAAATAACTTTAACCTGGTGAATATGATACATATCATGTAACTTCAGAATCTATAATTTTGCATAGTAAATACAACTTAGCATGTTTCTGTGGGAAGATGAAAGTGAAGATGCGTTCTGTTTGGAACAATACTCTAGTAATAACTGAAGAGAGACAACAAGAAAACCTCAGCATGAAGCACTGAGACTTATGTCCCATTGAAGTGATGATGTGGGAGCCATATCTGAGCTCGTTTGGCTGTACAAGTGGGAAGGAGAAACCAACCTCACACCATCCCAGATTTTGTGAACTTGTTTTAGTTTTCTTCACTTTCACCCTCCACTTTCAAATGATTAGTTGTCCTCCCCTGCTTCAATTCATGCTGATATTGAGCTTCTCCACTATCGCTTTCCACAAATGTAGACAATTTATTTCTGTGTGTTTCACCTGGAGAACTCCATGTGTAGCGTTGCCATTTGTGTTGTAGTAAATATATATTTAATACGAAGAAGTCACTGGTCCTACAAAGTGTGATATCCAGATTCATTTCTATCACTAAGATATTATTTTCTATTTATTGTTTCTTCTGGTTCATAACTGTTCCCTTTTAGTCACCAGTAGTTAACAATATATCTTAATTGTATGTCTGATCCATTTCACACATTAAATTAATTGAATTCTTAAATTTCTTTAGCGCTGTCACTAGTGTTTGACATCTAAATCTGATTGCAGAGAGCTATGACTCTAGCTCAGACAGCGTGCTACTTGAAGATAGGTCTTGGTGTGTCTTTTTTGAAGATGCAGCCAAAGCCATTTCCCTTAACTGTATTATTCCCAGTCTATTAACCCATGTGACTTTAAAAAAAATTTTTTTTTTTTTTTAGGCATCACTGCCCTCAGGTGGTGGGAGTAGGAGGCCCAGCCTTTGCTGCTGGGAGCCGGAATTGAACCTCCATCCCAGTGGGCTGCAGTCCCGTGCACAACCACTACGCCACCAGGGCTCAGCTACCCATGTGATTTTTTTTAATCCCTATGGCCAGTATGAGTCTGTATCAGGTCAGCAATGACTAAGAAATACATGTTTATGAATTCCATTTCCTTTTTGACTGCTTCCCATTTTTCTTAGGTTCATCCTTTGTAAATTCCAAGTTCTGATGACTAGTACATTTTCCACATTCATTTCTCCTCATTCCAAGTCACGCTGCAAATGAAAGTCCTGCAGGCTGCACTCCATTTGGGTAACCCTGGTCAATGCTCCTTTGAGAAGGCAGCTCTTTTTCAGTAACATGTTGAGTAACTTCTGCTCTCAGAGGCTCATCCTCTGGCACTATCTTTGGCAAAGTTTTGCTTCTATCCATTAGGTCTTATGACAATGTTTTGCCACTACCTGTAAGATTTTCAATGGCTAAAACCATTGAAGTAGTGAGCCAACTTCTTGTATTCCGCTTTTTGTCTGGCAGCTCTGCAGACACACCTGTTCACTTTGGGTGACCCTTCTGCCATTTGAAATACCAGAGACATCACAGGAGCACACAAGCCACCAGAGTATACAAACTGACAGATAAGCAGTAGAAGTAGTTAAGTCCAGTCAGGCTTTAGTGTCTGGGTCAGATATTAAGTGGAGCTTTTTCCAGGGGTCCCAGGTTAATATGGGCTGACCACAGGCTGGTAGAGATGGAGCTAGAAGAATTCAAAGCCAATCAGACAGACTCATGGATTTTTCAGTTTTCATGTAGCTGCTGTACTGACAAGCCAGGAAGCAGAAAGAACACAGACTGGTGGAGGCAGAGGTGGATGAGTTCAAGGTCAGCAAGTCAGGATTGTGGCTATAAAATTTAATGACTACGAGGTCAGCAGGCAATATAGTAGATCAATGAGCCAGATACAGGATCCAGAATAGCAAGAATTGACTAGCTACTGGCACACGTTAATTTATAGACCAGTCGATCACATTCTTGATAAGTTGGCCTCAAAGAGCCTCAGGGCTGTGACCTGATAAGAGGGGTAAGACTCCACTAAAATTTTTCCCAATTGATTGGTTATCCATCAAGGGGCTGGTTATTGATGTCAGGTGACAGCCTGAGGAAGACTACAGCTGCCAAACTGAGAACCTTGTTCCAGCCAGTTGACCTACCACAACCATCTTCTTGGTTTTATTATAATGTCGAACACATGAATTGAGAATGATTCCTACAGATTTGTGTTATTTTTTGAACATTGCAGAAAGAGAGCCAGAAAGGCAATTACTTTACCACTGTCATATTCCAAAACTGTCCTTGAAAACATGCATCTGCAAGGATCACCATTAACTCAAAAAATTAAATATGAATTCTTGGCCCTGGGTCTTATTCTTAAAGTTGAATTGGGGGCCTAAAATTTCAAGTCACCGAAATGAAGTGAGAAAAAAAAGAATGGAAGTGGGGGTATTTGGTATAGAGATACTCACCTTATGGATGGAAAGCTGTCAGGTTTGACTAGATTACTGAAACTGTTTTAGATGCTGAGCCATGAAAATCCTAGATACCATACCAGCTGGGCAGCTGGGCGGACACCACCCAGTCTTGTGTTATCCTCACAATTGTTGTTATGTTGTGTTGATAATCGCAGTCACAGTGAGATTCCTCTTCACCCTTAGAGGAGTTGTCTTGATGAGCAGCATCATAGGTGTGGCAGTCATGTGCTTATGTTAATTTTATGATTTAATTGTAGGGGTGGAGTCAGGCCTGTTAATCTGGAGACAGCCATTGAGGAGCCAGTGAGGCCTCTATGTGGGCATGGCTTTCTCCTGAGACTTCTGGGAAATCTCGCGATTTGTCCCTGGTGAAGATGAGAAGTTACCTCCCCCAATTGTTGGGAGTTATTTGGAGAGACGATGAATCACGGACAAGCTGGCAGCATCCGAGAAGCTGGAGGAGCCGGTGGAGAGACCACACAGCTTTGCCCTGATGCAGCCAGACCTCTGAAGCTGGGACAGCCAGATGGAGACCTCTGCCAGCGATGAGTTGCTTCTGCTGTTGATGGACCCTGAGCCCTGGAGGCGAGGTACCCTGCCAGCACCGGGATTCTGCACCCACTGACCTGTGACTTCGTGAGTCGGAAGAAGACTTTATATACTGATTTCGGGCATATGGGTTAATATTGGACTTATGACTTTGGACTGGACTGGGCTGGGATGCTTTCTCCATGTCCCTTTCCTTTTGTATATAAACCCTTTCCTTATATCGATATGCATGTCCTTGAATTTGTTCCTGTAGTCTACCCAGACTAACACAATTGGTAAGCATGTGGTCTTTGCAAGCAGAAAGCAGTATAGATAGACCTTGGGCCCACTAACAGTGTAGGATCTCTCTTACCTCTTGGTTTCCTCATGTGTAAAATGATAACAATAGCCAAACAATAGAGAGAAAATGCAATGACATAAAGTGTTCAAACATTCTGAAATAATCTCATAGAGGAGAGGAAAGTGAATTATAAAAAGAAGGTTCCAAAAAACCAAACCAAAATCACTGTCATGAAGTTAAAGACAAAGGGGCTCTACAGGACAGGGTTAATTGCTCCTGTGAGTTTCCAAGCCAGTAGTAACTCTTTACTGGAGTAAAAAAGCCCCATCTTTCTCCCCCTGGTTTGAACTTCTGACATTACAGTAACAGCTCAATGTGTCACAACAATGTCACAAGTGCTCCAAGAAGACGGTTAGCCAGAACAAAAGTAAGATTTCAGAAATAAGACCCAAATTACTTGGAATTTATATTAAGGGTAGTGTTTAGCTAAAGGAATTTACACTGGATTTACAAAGGAATTTAGACTGGATTTATAGTTGTTTTTTAAAGCACACATAAGCAAAATAATGTCCAAATATTGAAAGAATTGAGAGAAAAGAAAACATTTTACAAATCATATCTAAAAGAAAGATTGCTCAGCCATATTAACATCAAATACATATAATTTTCATGCAGAAAAAGAATGAGAGATAAGAAGAGGCACTCGTAATGATACATTAATTTCAATCTCCAGTTCATTTAGACTATTAACCTGCAATATAAAATGCTTGCCCCTGAGTTAGAATGTGGGTGTTAAGGCTCCCAAGTGAGAGGCAATGTTACCCTCAAGGACATGCCTGGAATTATGTTCAGGGTGGAACCTTGATGAAAATGGGAGTACTAGAGTGGCATCGTTATGTGCCAAGCCTCAAACCAAATGGTGAGAGGACCGCTGGACCAATCGTGTAAGTTTTTAAAATCCTCAGTATTATATGAATTCCAGTCATAGTAGTTGCTTGTCCACGTCCATATACCCACCTGCAACTCTGTGCGATTGTTCTCCCACAATCATTATTCATGTCCCATTTAAGTAGTCAGGTGTCGAAGAAATCCGGGATTCAATTAGGACCTCATATTGATGATTTCAGCATCTAAAAAAGTCACATTAGTTTTTATCCTGCTGTAGATATAATAAAGAAGTATCTACAAAATATATTTCAATCTAGGGCCTATCATTTTCCTAGAACAGCCACAAAATACGAAAATCAAAGCAAAACTCTGCTGATCTGAAGGAGGTAATAGTCAGCTCCATTATTATAGAGATTTAAATGAACCTCTTAATATTTTATCCAATGAGAGGGAAAACTCAATAAAATAAAAGCATGAAATGCATGAAAAAACAAATATCAGTACTAAAAGGACTTTTTCATAATTTTATGAGAAAAGAAATTTGTCTATGAAAACAAAAATGTTTTGTTATTTATAAAATATAGTATCTTTTTATTTGATATTACAGAATAAAACAGTCAAGATTCAGGATCGTCACAGGCTAGGCCCAATGTACAGTTTGAAGTACCTGTATATCAAGCAATAATATTAGTTAATAAGGTCTGAAAATAAAATATTTAGAAACTAAAACCCCAATCATCCTGTCAATATTCTTATTATACTGTGTTCAAGTATAGCATTCCATTAATTGCTTGAGAAAGTTAGGCCCATTAACTTAGCACAATCTTTAATAAAAGAACATTTGTTATTCCATTCCTCACTACTTCCTAAATCAAGATTTCATCAATAATGGGTTATTCCATTTCCCAGTCTTCAGTTTTATTAGTTTCCAGTGAAAACAATCAAGATTTAAGGTTGATGAATATAGAGTTGCCTTGACCCTGGGGGGAATAAGAGCAAAAGATAAATGTGACTTAAGGAGATTCTTATCACTGCCATTAAGACTACCAAAAATAGAATAACAGCCAGCTCTGTAAAAGACTTAATACTCCCCTTGCCTCACATGCTTAAAATTTTTGAGAAATAAACCTACCTTGGGCCAGTAAACACAACTGCAAATAAAAAGAACAGTTTCCTTGTTTTTCCATGCATGAAACTACTTGGAAAATTAAGTTTGTTCCCTTCTGTCCAAATATTGACGATAATTTTATCTGGCATGGATTCTTAGCTACTTTGAAGTATGGATATGCCGTTATAGTACTGCCAAGAGTATGTAGTACCGCTAAGAGTTGATTATTAAAGGCTTTATGAAGGCTATGGTTTAATGAAGTGTAATTTTGCAAACCAATGAGAGGAAAACCATTACTGCAAATTACTGCATTTTGCTGTTCTTTCATCATTAGATTGCAAACACCAGGCAAACAGGAACAAATTTAAACCAGCTAATCTACCATTCTAATATTAATTTCCCATGAGTTTTTCTGTTAGATCTGGTTTTTCATAAACAGCACATGATCTCAGATATTTAATGTGTAAAATTTAATGTAAAATATGTTTAATGTAAAACAAAGCTGTTTAAACTATTAGATATCTATAAAGTGATTCAAAATATTCTCAACTGATTAGGAAAAATAGACTATTTTGCTTTATGTTAAAATGAGTATAGCAACGGAAAGGCAAATTGAGAATAGAAAGTTGGAAGAAGACATATAGTTAAATGAAATTCAGAAATCACTAATTATGTTGCAAACCATTTCTCTACTATTGTTATATTTTAGTAATCACTACTAGTTTCACAATATTCTGTTTTAATACTGAACATTCAAAAGCCAAAAGGATGTTACCAGAGACCAACTTGATTCAAATCAAAAGACAAATTAAGGGGTCTGACTCATGGTAACCTTTTATAATCCTATGCACATTCAATTGGTGACTCTAAGCTTTATATAGGTTAAAAATACTACTAATGATTTTTCTGACTTTTCTAATTTCAAGAGCAATAATTCTCCAGTCACTTCAATTCACACAGCTTATTTTCAGTTTAATAATCAAATGTTTAGGCCTGCCTGTGTAATAGAATTAGTTTTGAACTTGCTTTCAATTCAAAGCTTGCTCCTTATGAAAGACAGAGAAAAGGATATATGAAAATTTACCCCATTCTTATCAAATGGCTTATTTCTCCTACACAATGTATTTAATAGTAAGTTTATCACAGTCTAGTCCTTTCTGAATAGGAGCACTCATAGCTACAAAAAGACACAGAGATAGAAACATTTCTAATAAGTATCATCATTGTGGAGATCTAGAACCCTCTGAAGGAAACCTGGTAGATGGTGGAGGAAACATTGGGCTGTGAATCAAAAGAATAGAACTTCAACTCAGCCCATGACTCCATGGGGAAAGATGAGATTGTCTGCTCTCAAAACGATGTACAGCTAATCACTGAAAACAAAATGGGCGCAGAAGCAAATGTAGTGAAAGAGGCAGATGGTGCCCGCCTATTAAATGATGTAGTGCCTGAGGTCTTAAAGGCTTAACTTTACACCAGCCGTCATTCAGCAGTAAAGCCACACTTCCATAGGGATCATGTAATAGACATCAGCAGACGTAACGAACAAAAACATATTGTTGAGAATGGGTGGGGCTGGTGCAGAGACTCAAAGCCTATTTGTAAACAGTGGAACACTATCCCCAGAGAGGGCCTCTGGGAAGGGATGAGTCACCAGGATACATTAAACTATCAATGAACCATACTGTATTCTTCTGGTTCCTTGAGGCCTCCTCACCCACCACTACCATGACCCCAGTGCTGCCTCTCAATTCAGACTAGACCGGAACATGTACACAGGTATTGAAAGGGATGGGAGTTATGGAACACACAAAATTCAGGAACAAGAGTGGGAACAGTAATAATAGAAGGGTAGGGGAAAGAGGGGAGAGGAAGGGAGAAAGTGGGAACCAATTTTAATGATCAACACATAACCATGCACCCCTCAAAAGGGGGAAGAACAACAGGAAAAAATGGAGGAAGAGAGATAGTGGATGGTGTGAGGGATGAAAATAATAAAATAGTGTACAACCTATCTGGGGCTTGTGAGGGTTGTGGAAGAGAGTGGGGTACTGAAAAAAAAAGAGCTGATACCAAGGGTTCACAAGAAAGTAAATGTCTAGAAAATAATGAGGGCAACATAAGTACAAACACGTCTGATGCAATTGATGTATGGATTGTGATAGGAGTTGTATGAGACCTCAATAAAATGATTAAAAAAAAAACAAACAAGATGTACAGCTACGGAAACCCGAATGGATAGTTCCACTCTGCCCTCTAGGATTGCAGAGTCAGAATCCACTTGAAGATCATGAGTTTAATGAGGGTGGACCCTCTGAGCTGGACAGAAGTTTTTAGCCATTTCAGAAAACTCCCAGCCACCTTGAGCATAGACCTATGGCTAATTTCCACACAGACTTGTCACTTGTAGTTTCTTTCACAATCCTTGGCCATCTTTCAGAATCCCCGTGATGCAAGGGCTAAATCACTTGGCTGCTCACCGAAAAGCTCAGCAGTTAGAACCCACTAGTTGTTCCTGAGAAGAAAAACGTCTGCATCGTGAGGATTAGAAACCCTTCTTCGGGTAGCTTTTGAAACCCTACAGAGTGAATGTACCCTGTTCCATCGGGCCGTTTAGGAACGCTTAGGGCACAGAGAGTCATGGACTGATCTGCTAACCACAAGGTCAGTGGTTGAAACGTATCGGCAGATCTGGAGGAGAACGAGACTGTCTACTCCTACAAAGATTTAAAGTCACAAAACTCAAAAGGGCAATTGAGGTTGACTCGACGTAGAAGGTTTACATGTCCTGACTGCTGATCTTTTGGTTAGCAGCTAAGTAATTGAGCCATTGCTTACGTATCTGTCAGTATGCTCACCTTCTTTCTGCTGGAAACTTGGAAACTTGAACACGCTTAAAGAAAACATACAGGGTAGGCTTTTTGCCATGCTTATGTGCCAAAAGAAATTATTATGCTTGTAAAAATGCAATGACCAAAACCACAGCTGTGGAGCTGATCCAACTCAAAGCTGCTTTACTGATCAGAGCCGAACCACCACAAAGGATTCGCAAGACTGTAAATATTTGTGAAAGAAGGCGGCCATCTCTTTCTACCAGGAGGATCTGTAGGTGTAAACTGTCAATCAATCGGTTAACTGAGCTCTTTAACCACTGCAAAACTGGATCTCCTTTCCTTATTCTTGAATTGAGTGACAGGCTCCGCTGCAGCCCTTCTTTGTAGACATCATGCTACACTCTCTCTGTCAAAACTATATCCCCATTTATCATGTAACCTCAGGTCTCTATCTCTTTAATATGGATTGAAGACAGAAAACTCAGAGCAGGTTAATAAACACTTGTGCTTGTGTTTGCACCCCACTTAGGAATGTAGTTGTGGCAGTCATGTACTCCGTGTCAATTTTAGGATGGGGAGTCTCGGGGTGGAGTCCAGCCTGTCGCACTGGAGATAGCCAGTGAGACCTCTGTGTGGGAATGGCTTTCTTCTGAGAATTTTGGAAAGTCTCATGGTATTTCCCAATTGGAGAAGAGAGACTTGACTTAGTCTCTGAGAGACGAACTACTAACAAGATGACATGACAGCATGCTGATCGATCCCGATTCCTGGAGAATGGAAGAGCCAGAGGAGAGGCCATGTGGAAACGCCTGCCAGTGCTGAGATGCTTCTACTGCCACCGGACACACAAGATTCTGCACCCACTGGCCTTTGTTTGTCCTGGCATCACTGCATGTGCTTCACAAATAGGAAGGAGACTTTATAGATTGGTATTAAACGAATGGGCTAATATTGAAATTGTGACCTTGAACTGGACCGGGTTGGGATGCTTTCTCAATGTTCCTTTCCTCTTGTATATAAACCTTTCCCTTATATCCATATGCGTGTCTATGAGTTTGTTTCTCTGGTCTACCCTGACTAACACAGTAGTATATGTAACATAGGGATGGTACTTCAGTCACAATTTTTATTTTATACTGTGTCATTTTACTGTTGCTGATGTCAATGTTAAAAAGTGAAAACAACTTGCTCACGATTAAGATTCGCGACTTACTCATTTTTGAACAAATTGGGCCTAAGCATTCAAAGAAGAAAACTTTTTTACAGCACTGTGACATTTCTCACACCCTCTTTTGTTGTAGCAGTGTTATGAAGCACAAGGAATGCTATTGTGGCTTTTTACTAAAATTCATAATTGCAGAACTTTATGCATCTTCTTCTATCTATTGTAAATTATTACCATTATTAAGAGACTAAGCAAATGAGTAGTAAAAACCTGAAGAAATGAAAGCTTTGGTGAAATTGGAGCAGTAAATCCCCGGGATAGTTTTTGTCCTCTAACCTCCTTGTCTCATAAATACTTTTATCCTGTTTCTTGCTTTATGCATGTATATGCCAGCAGGGAAGATTTGCTATCTTTTATAATGATGAGTGTTTAATATTAGGTACTTTGGTCAAGCATTGTTTAGACAATAAGATTCCAGAATATTCTCCAAGCGAGACACAAATAAGACTGCATTCAAAAATTCCTTACAAATTCCTTAATGTATTTTTTAGAAAGCTTTGGTTCAAAGGTGACCGGATTATTTAGCCAGTAACAAGAGAGACTTAGTAATGAGAATTGCTGAAAACAAAGGTCATAGGGCTGAGTCCAAGGAACTATAATTTTCTTTAATGAAAGTGTCATCTCACAAGATCTTTAACTACCTCAGTCATCAACTTTCTTGTTTTTGAAACATGTTTACACATAAAAGTGCTCGTCAGCTTTAATGCTCACTAACAAATAAAATAGCCTTTTCCATCTCCAGCTATTATTGCCATTCTTTAGTTTTTAGTCAGTCCTACTGTAGCACATTATGGCTCTGATGTCCATTTATAAATAGCATCAATAAAGGATAAAGTAGCCTCAATATAGCATAAAATTATGATCCACTACATTTCTTGAAATTGGCAACTTTATAACAGTTGTGGCTACACTTATTTTTCAACACACAAAAATTGCCTTCTGATGTCTACAGAGACTGAGAGAGGTGAGAAATCAAATATTCCTCATTTGATCATAGATGTAGTTATCAGAATCAATTGAGATACCCTCACTAAGATTTATCATTCATTAAAAGTGGTCATGGCCCCAATCTTTAATCTAGCTAAATATTGAAATGTAATATTTTTCTCAAAGAGATTGCTAGACACAAAAGACTAATAGTGTATCTATTTTGACAGGAAACTCAATATATTAAAGAAATGTTTTTGGATAGATCTCTAGCAGGTCACCAGAAAAGTAAAACAAAATTCAACACTCAGGATAGTTAATCTATTTCCTCCAGTTTTCTGTGTCTGCATTGAAAACAGCTGTAGTGTAGGAAAAGGATCCAACTTCAGACATGTAAGCAGGGCCAAACCTCAAAACCACAAATGGTATAAAACCACGTCCTATTTAATTGAGGCTGGATAAAATATTGCTTGGGGTTTTAGCACAGTGCTCTCTTCAAGCCAAAGTGGAAAAAAAAAACAGCCTCCAGATGTTCAGATGGCGCACACATTTCCTTTTCTAATGTTCTCATGTGACCTACTAGCTAATTGTTTATAACTACAAAAAAGAATAACATTTCATTTGAGAGACTTTCCCCAAAGATAGATGTGTAAGTGCATATATCATACTTTCCTCATTTGAATTTGGCTCTCCTAGGATTAAAAGGATGCAACTTCCTGGAACTTGAAATGCAATTAATTCTTCAGCCCTAGAATCTTGTTGTCTGCGTAACAATAAAACTCTTCCATTGGTGCTTATCACAATGGCCTGCTCCTAGGTGGTCTAATTAAGTATCTAAAAGTACACTCTGGGTAGTACATGCAGTTAAAGGCTGGACTCGTACATGAAAGTTTGGCTGTTCAAACCCACCCAAAGACACCAAGGGGGGAAAAAATTCTGGCAAACTGTTTCTGGGAAATCACAGCAGTGAAATCCGCAAGACCTGGAGTGCTAATTTGAAACACGTGGGGTTACCAAAAAAGGACTTAGAAGAAACTGATAATTAAGGAAAACATAGCTCCTCCCCTGACCTCCAATTTTTGGTAAGTAAATGTATATGTAAACAGAATTTCCTTCGGTTGGCAACTACATATGTAGATTTTATTTTCGGGTAGCTGTCTAAATGATCTCAGTTGATGGAAGAACGAAGTTTAAAGGTATAAAATAGTTGTTTAAAGTTATCAGATTACAGTAAGATAGTTCTCTCTTTTTAGCAATATTCTAGTTGCTATTATTTGGTATTCCAAATATTCAGAAGCTTCTTTTACTATTTTTTGTTTGATTTAGTTTTCATTTATCTGTTTGGCATCACAAAACTGCAACCACTATAGACTTATAATATGAATTAACAGGGAGTACTTTTTTATATGTTGGAAATAAACTTCCAGTACATGGTGCTTATTTTGGCACACTACTTATTTTTATGAAGAAAGTTTTCCTAGATTTTTTTCTTTGCTGACTTGTAAATTGATAGTAAAAACAACCTTAAGAAAACTTGACTTTTCATCTATTCTTAAATTTTAGAAGATATTAACTAAAATATCTCAGGTGCATCAGGACCTGTTTATGCATGTGTGATTTTCATTAATAAAAAAGAAATTTATTATATGTGAAATACATATACTCATTTGATTCTTGAAAAATGTATTTGTAAAACTTCAACATTAAGTAGCCTTTTAGGGTGGATTAGGGACAATTATTATTTTTGAACAAAACACATAACCTCTTTTTTTTATTCCACTATGCACAGAGGTTAATTATAAGGATATCCTAATGCAATAGTTGTGTTAATTTATGTAGTTGCCTAAATAATGTCCCAAAATTAGTGTCTTAAATAACACAAGTTCATTATCTGGAGGCCAGGATTCTGATAGCATTCTTCCTGTGCTAAAACCATTATCAGGGTGACATTCATTTCTAGAATGCCCTTTTACATCTTCTGGAAGACTGCTTTTAAGTTTGTCAGTGATTCTTTTCATATGATGACATCTCGCATGTGGTCGTGATGTTGGAAGCTGTCTGTCTTTCAATTTCCAATATTTCAAATACCAGCAGGTTCACCTAGGAGGGGCATTTTTTAGAGGGGCCCACAGACAAAAAACAGGCTAAGATAAAAGGACATATATTTACTTGCAAAATAATTGGTCAGTGAAAACCTTGTGAATATTTGTGGGAGACAGAAAGATCTCTCCCAAGTTATCTCCCCAAATATATGCCAAACTTAGACTTAAACATGGCAAAAGACTGTATATGCTTGAAGTTCAACAGAAGTAGGTCAGGGGATAATCTTCCTAAAGGTTATTAGACATCTAGAGCAATTAGGCTGTATAGCCTGTCCCACCCTAAGTTGGACCCATTCTCCTCTGGTTAAGATAGTAGTAGACTACTTCCTTGTAGGAGCCCAAGGGAGGTCAAGCCCACCCAAGGATGATTAAGGTTAGGCCACCATCATGAATGTAGGATCTGCCTTTCTTGTCACATGTATACCCCTAGTCCATCTCCTTCCTATTACTCTTATGCTTATTGTACATCCCCTTCCTGTGATGTGTGTGTCTATTGTATAGCACCATCCTGTGATGTGTGGTTACCTGTAATCACAACCCTGAAATAGATATAAACCTTGGTTAGCAATATGCTTGAGGCTCCCAGCTTGCTGCATGCACTGTGTGTGGACCTGGTTGTTGAAATCATGGCCATCTGGGAGGTGAGCATGCTACCATAAATGTGTCTGATTCCATTATTTTAATCTCTTTTCTATCTCTCATATTCTCTATGAATTTATCCTAATCTTCACTTATCACTGTACAATTGCACCTACTGGACCCGTGATGATAGGTGAAGGACCGGTTCCCCTGACCAATGTCAGTGAATCAGTGTCTGATCTGATGCCACACTCAAACATGGCTGGGGAAGAGTCCGCTTCTCAAAGGAGAGTCAACCATTAAGATTTAAGTGGAGCAAGTATTTCAGGACATTCACTTGCTAGTATGGCAAGACTCAAAATCAGAAGAAACCTCCGAAACAATCTATTGGTAACTGAAATGTAGAATGTATGAATTATGACACTAGGGATACTGAAAATCATAAAAAATGAAGTGAAACATGTGAAGATTTATGTCTTAGGCATTTATGATCCTAGTCGACTGCACCTACCAAAAAGACAAATGAAATCAGCATGGCATTGCATTTATTTTCAAAGAGAACACTTCAAGATGGATGTAAACATATATTGAGACTGGTGACTCAGTGGAATAAATGTCCTGATACTCTTTGAAAGGTCAGCCATTAGAAGCCACTAATTGCACAGCAGGATAAAGATGAGACAATGTGTTTTTGTCAATACTTATAACCCGGGGAACTCTGTGACATAATTCTGCTGTGTCCTGTAGGGTGGCTGTGAACTGGAATTAGCAAGAGGGAAGTGGTTTGCTTTTATTTGTCTTTTGATCTTGAAACTCAAAACTGTCAGTGATAGCATAATATTCATAGACCTCCAAGGACCACAAACCCATGCTCTCTCATTGTCATTGAGTCAATTCTTACTTCCAGTGACCCTTTCAGAGAGGGTAGAACTGTCCATGTGGTTTTTTGACACTGTAATTCTTTAACAAAGTAGAAAGAAAGTCTTTCTCCCACAGGGCAGTTGGGTAGTTCAGAACTGCTGACTTTGTATATTGTAGGTGGTTTTACCTACACAGAATAGCAACTAATATAGCTATTATTCCAACTTAATTATCAGCCATTAAATGAAGGAATTGAAAAATTCTATCAATTCCCCACATTTTTATTTGATCAAACATTCAGTCAGGATGCATTGACAATTAATGGATGATTGAAAATACAAAAATTAAAAACAAAGAAGGATGAAAAGCTGCAAAATATGGAGATTCCATGATAGAACTTTGCAATATCAGTAGCTGCTTCTTTGAAAACACCTTTTTTTGTCCCTAACAACTTACATGTTGGAGACTTGCTTTAATTTTCTTGAGCTTCATCTTGAACTCACATGGGGTATTAAACAAGATCAGCCACTGTTGGATGATGACATTGAGTTTTTCCAATGTCAAGCTTAGAATTAAACCTACTTCTGTTTGACATGGAAACTGGGAAGAATGCAGGCCAATAAGAAACGATCTGAAACAAGATCAGAAGGAAGTCTTCTCCATCCGACAAGAGAAGAGTACTAGGACAATACTTGGTCAGATGGACATCTGCAAGAAGTTCAAAAGTAATAGAAGAAGAATGCAAAGTCAGTGTGAGATTAAATCACAGAGCGTAAGGACTAAGAAGTAGATATAAGAATGAGAGAGAAACATTTATTGATGGATTTAAAACTTAAAGAGATTGGAATTAAATAAAGGGTTCAATCTTAATTCTGCCCTCCAGTAGAGATGATTGTGGCAGTTCAATTAAGCTGCGTGAGCTATAGATTTTCCTCTGAAAAACGCTGTAAGGATAAGGTATGCATTATAGCCAATGAGTATGGCACTTTTAGCCATAATTCCTTACATGATATAATCAGTAATTTTGTATGCCTTTGACGATGGTTTCATTTTGTAGGGAGTCATCTTCTAAGAAAATAAGAATAGGATGGGTTGAATTAAGGGACTGAATAGGATAACTCAAGGGATTGAATAGCATGGATGTGAATCAAAACACACTCAGTTTCCATGGTGACCGTTTTACCATCCCATTTTAGACGCTGGCAGGAACCAGATCACATTATTTGTTTTTCGTGGATATATAGTAGTGGCACCATAAAATTTTACACATTCATCCCCTCACCTGGAAAGCTAAGCCTCTATTTTCTTGAGTTTGGGTAGAAACAAGAATTCCGGCTGTGACTTTTGGACATATTTTTTAGTCTTGTTCTGCACCCTGCATTTGGTTTGCCTCCACCTGATCCTCAGAATTTGGACTGAACAGAACCCACTACCATGTCAGACATTTCCTCAAAGTTTCATTAAGTTTCTGTGGGACATTGCAGTGAATCTCAGATCCCAGGCACTTGAGGAAATATACCCAAATGAGAATTGGGCGGGACATGGAGCAAAGTAGTATCTTGGAAGAGTTGGACATTTGGGGCAACTTCAATCTCTTACTCTTCGGACTTAGGTATTATTCCTTACAAAATAATTTACTATGACAAGATACATAACTATTAAATATAATTTGCTACAGTATTTAAGTGGTGGAAGATAGTGGAATTGTTGGAATTGTGGATAGAGGAATTGTTGAGGTGTTGGTTTTGAAGAAATAAAGATTGAGGCCACATCCACAGGTTTATAGTATGTGCATCTTCTTAAGTCATCCTAAAAAGAGGCCCTATGGTGATGAGACTGAGGCTCCCCTATAGGAATCAAGGTGATGGTGAATAAAAAAAGAATCCCCTTTGGCAAAATCTCATTTTAGTTCTCCAGCACCTTCTTGTCTTTGCCTTCACCCCTGGCTCAGCCTTTATCCAACACCTCTTAACGTCTACACGAGGAAAAAAGATGCCAGAGAGACTTCTAAAATGAAAAGCCTGGCCTTTATAATTCTGCCATTTGATTTGTTTCCCAGCTCCTTATAATTACAGGAGGTCCAGAATGTAGCTGTGTGAATTAAACGTGCTTTCCTCCATATTCATGGGAATCCATCAAGAGAGTCATGGGTTGGGCTCTCTTACAACTGAGTTTCCATTAGAGTGAAAACATTACTGCAAAACCTGTAGCCTAGCCTATAAAGAACTGATATCCTCTAATTGAATACCTGGACTATATAGAACTGTATAGTTGTTCTCTCTTCTTTGTCCATGAGAAATCACTACAACACTCAACTCAGGAAGATTATTCAATACATTCACCTACTCATATTTGTCTTCAGATATGACCTCATAGGATTTTCCATTAAAAGCTAATTCCAGGAAAAATTTACTATTCTTCTTGACATGATAGAATTTATTTTATGAAATAGTGACAAAAAAACCCATTGGATTGCTTTTATGTCTTTTCCTTTGGAAAACACACCAGTGGGCAAAATATTTCAGTGCAGTAACTATACTATTTTGAGGTATTTGAAGATTTTTTTTCAAAATTCACATGATAATGCTAACACAGAAATATGCAATTATATACACAATGCAATTATAACTTAAGAAAGGATGCTGAGAAGAGAATATAGGAATCAGCAAAATGTTGTAAAAGGGTTGTGTTTGAATGATTGGATAATAGTTATGTTTTTTTCTTCTACTTATCTTGTTTTAAAAATAAAACTGCTGTAGTAAAATATATGTAACAAAAGTTTGTCATTTTAAACCTTTGAAGTGTATAATTTTGTTACATTATCTGCATTCACTATGTTGTCCAGTAATCACCAATAACTATTTCCAATATTTAACTCACCCCAACAGAAATTCAATTCATCTTAAGTAATAATTCCCTTAACCCTTCCCCAAAACCTTTGGAATGAATGCTCATGATATGAGGACAATCCTTGGCATTTGATTAAATTCTCTGTTACATGAGTATCTGCTTTATAACTGAGTTCTTCACTACTTGCACGCAGGGGATTTAGTTGCCTCACTGTTTTCCCCCTTTTGGATGAAAGCATATTAAATGAAGGTATAGAGAATGTTGTATGTTGTTAACACACGCAATTCTTTGTACCTAGTCCTGTTGTAAAAAGTTCATTGTAGGGCTGAGCCCCGGTGGCGTAGTGGTGGTGCACGGGACTGCGGCCCACTGGGATGGAGGTTCAATTCCATCTCCACAGAAGCAAAGGCTGAGCCTCCTATTCCCGCCACCAGAGGGAAGTGATGCCTAAAAAAAAAAAAAATGTTCATTTTTGAGAGTGATAAACTCCCCGTAGTTCCTATTTTTAAAATATCGCATTAAGGCATGGACTCTGCAGATAAGCATGGCAGCATTATTGGAGTTGGTGGCACAGACCACTGTAGCAATATAGGAATCTATCGCAAAAACTCTATACCAAGAAAAGAGCAAAAAACCAGCAGATATGAAGGAAGGAAAGCTGCTGGGCACAGCCAAGCAACTCTTAGGTGTGTCTAGGGCCACTATATGTGCCTTCATGTGGCTTAACATGTCAGTAAGGCTCTGGTGGTAGTGTGATATGTAGATAAAACCCTTAGTCTGCCTTACCACCTATATGTGTCTTGTGTGGCTGCCAAAGTGCCCAGTACTTTCTGTTTCTGAGGGACTAACTTGGTCATCTGGTTGTTAAAAGGAGTACATAGCTGTAATCTTTTCCTGCTGTCATTAAGGGCCTGCTTAATAATATTGGTCAGCTCACCAATTTGTCCCATTATTTCCCCAGGGCCAAGGGAGGGATAAAATCAGTTAAAAGGTAATACACCTTTGGAAGATACTGTGCATGGTCCACTTCATTCAATCTCCCTAAAGACTGTGAGCTTACTGCTATTTTAATGAAAGTTGTATCACCCATACAACATTTTTTCACTGTTGTTTTTCTCCACCATATGAATCTATTCATCCAAATTATCTAATACTCTAAAATTTTCAAAAAAAATTTCTTTTAATATATCATTGTTTCTTTACCTATTCATTATGTCCAGGTATTATTTTTTTTTGGGGGGGGTGGTGGTGGCTCACTGTTCTCTGGTGGGAGTGGGAGGCCCAACCTTGCTCCTGGGGAACTGTTGCTGGATTTGAACCGCAATCCTGCACTCAACCCTTATGCCACTGGTGCTCAGCCCATATCCAGGTATTCTAAATAAAGGCAATTTAAGCTCACTTTTCTGAAAATCTTCTACAACTTACTAAATGCTCTCAAGTTTAGCTTTTAAACTTTACTTCACTTTCCCTAACAGCCACACATTCTGCTTTAAGGTAGAGCTACTTTATTTTTCTCTCTTAACAAACAAAAATATGGTGCCACACAAGGAAATCTTAAGGTTGTTTATGAAACAATTCTTCTCTGCTATGATGGGGTCATCATGAACAGACTGGTCAGATGGCTTAGAGTCCATCTTAAATACATTAATGTATACAGCCTATCTTTTAGGGCAAGTTAAAATTCATGATTCAGTAGTGAATTGTGTATCAGCAGATTTCAGAGCATTATATTCAGTGCTAGGATTGATATGTGGCTTCACCTGGTCTGAGACAGTTTACGCTGTCTCTTCTCAATGACAAAAAAGAGGATCATGCAGTTATTTTTAGGCTTTCTTATATCTCATTTGCAGTCACCAGCCACTCAGAGACAAAAATCCAATTATCTGATCATTTTAATCTTGTAGGCAACAAAAACTTTTATTAAATTGATAGCCAAAAATGACTGGGGATTTTGGAAAATTAAGTTAAATTGTAGGATTATAGAGATTAAGAACTATTTAATATATGGTAGCATTCATAATAAAATATAACACTAATAGTATGCATGTAGACATATTTTTCAATCTTATTAGGGAAATTGATAATTTTTTTTCTTTTTTGATAATATTCTTAAAATAATCTTTCTAAATATTTAAAAGCATACAAACTCATTATTGACAGCACTACCCACCCCAACCTAAAAAAATAACCAAAACCCCATGTGTTAGTCTGTGTAAACTAGAGAAACAAAATTCATAGACACTCATATGTATATAAGAAAGAGCTTTATATACAAGAGCAATGAAATATTGAGAAAACATTCCATCTCAGACCAGATCAAGTCCATGAGCCCAATATTAGCCCACATGTCCCATACCAGTCTTTAAATTCCTCTTCAGACTCACACAGCACATTCAATGACACTGAATCCAGGAAGATCACGGCCAGTGGGTAGAGAGTCTTGTGGATCCAGTGGTGTTAAAGCATCTCAGGGCTGGCCCATGCCAGGGCTTTCACATGGCGCCTTCAGCTCCAGGTCTTTAGCATAGCTCTACATGTGTTCTCAACAGGAATGTCTCTCTGGGAGTAAGCATGTGTCCCGCCTCCATCAAACTATTTATCTGCCCCAGTGCATTCTGATGACATCATCAAGCTGCAATCTGATTGAGTTTGTTTTTACAGCATATCCCTGCTGGATACTCACCCTTATGAAGGAAACATGTGTCAATTAGAGGATTCAGAGCGTGGGGGTAGAGTCTAGCCTGTCAATAAAGGTATAGCACTGAGGTCTTTGTGTGGGTGTGGCCTTTTCCTGAGAATTCTGCGAACTCCTGTATTTCCTCCTTGGAGGCAGGAGACACTAACTTCCTGAGAGATACTCTACTGGCAAGACACATGATACTACCCTGATAGACCCTGTGCTCTGGGAATTGAAGGAACCATGTGCTGAGATGCTTAAAAAACTACAGGATCCACAAGATTTCCTTCCCAATATCATGTGACCTTTCTGTATTTGGTATCATTGCTTGGTGATGTTTGGTGAGTCCGAAGGGGACTTTATAGATTGGTATTGGACATGTGGACTAATATAAACTTATGGACTTGATCTGGACTGGCTGAGATGCTTCCTCAATATTCAGTTGCTCCTGTATATAAAGCCTTTTCTAATACAAATATGTATGCCTATGAATTTCTTTCTCTAGTCTACCCAGATACAATATACCCAGCTACTATAGCAAAGTGTGGTGAAGAAATTTGAAGCTGTCTGTCTATAAGAAAGAATAGCAGCTAGGGTCTTAAAGGATTGTTTTCAAACAAGCAACCATCAAAGTGAGATGTCAATTAAGCCAACTTGGAAGAAACACACCAACATCTGTGATCCAAAGAGTAGAAAAGATAATCCAAGTGTGAAAAGGAATGGTATCAGAGTTTAATTGTGAAATCCTGGTTTGCAGAAGGCGATGGATGACAGTGGGAGCCCAACATACATTCACAATATCTTCCCATACATTACTGGAATAAACATAGGATGATTCCTATCTGACTGTGAGGGATGGGAATAAACTGGTTATCAGACAGAAAGAATTAGAGAGATGATTATAGTTGACAAAAATGATAAAACTGATTTGTATGGTTAAAATTGTGTCCTTTTCTTTCTCCTTGGATACACTTTGAATCAGAAAACCATATACCATAGACTCAAAGAATTCACGAAAAATTGCAAGCCTTGAGTTGCAATATTGAAAGAGTCTATGGGAAGAATATTGAATGTTGCATAAAGCATCAAAAAAAATACAACAAATAGATAGAGTCACTGAACCGAAAAGAACTCCATGTTCAGCAACCATTTCTAGAGGTAGCATGTGAACAAGGACCAGTGGTACTGAAGGAAGGCGTTCATACTGAACGGAAAGGATTAGCCAAAGTCATGGCTCCCAAAGTGGATGGGATGCCAATTGAAAACTTTCAACAAGCTGATAAAGCACTGAAAGCACTCACTTGACTGTGCCAGGAGCTTTCGAAGACAACCACATGGCCAACTGACTGGGATAGTTCTACATTTATACCCATTCCAAAGAAAGGTGGCCTAACAGAATGCTCAAATTATAGAACAATATAGTTAATAGCAGATGCAAGTAAAAGTTGCTGAAGTCATCTAACAATGGTTATAGA
>PVJH01017755.1:0-46988 GCA_004026705.1 Nesogale talazaci | reverse complement strand
GCTGTGTCCTCAATCTGTATGCTGAGATAATAATCAAAGCAGCTTGATTATGTGAAAATAATGTGACACTGAAAATGGAGGAACACGTTAATAACCTTCAATACGCTGAGTGACACAGCCTTGCTTGCTGAGACTAAAGAGATTTTGAAGAACTTGCAAATAAATGTCAATACCTGCAGCCTATAGTGTCATTAACAACCCAACCCAACTACTCACACCTGGACCATGATACATGGAGAAAATATTTAAGTTTTTGTGCACTTTTATCTCGCTTAGCTTCCTAATCAGTGCTCATGGAAGCAGCAGTCAAGAGATCAAAGGCACACTGTGGACCTCTTTCAAGTGTGGAAAAGCAAGTGTCTTAAAGGGTGTAATTTGACCACTACGATGTACCTTCCCAAAGTCATGGTATTTTCAATGGGCTTATGTGCAAGTAAAAGTTAGAAATTTGATTAAGGTAGACCAAAGAAAAAGAATTGCATTTTAATTATGGTGCTAGAGAAGAATATTGAATCTATCATGGACTGCTCAAAGAAGAAGCACATCTGTTAACAGCAGAGGGTTCAAATGTTCACAGTAGAAACCATGAGAAATATAATGATAAACAGAAAAAATGCTTAGTGGCCATGGATTTTGTTTTACATGGAACCACATGCCATGTACATCAGAATGGAAATACTCACTCACCACTGCAGAGTTGCTTCTGACTTAGCGTTCCTATAAAACAGAGTAGCACTGCCTCTCTAAGTCTTTATGAGGCCGCTCTCTAATGGAGTCTCTAATCCATATTAGAAGGTCACCATGGTGCAATAGTTAAGGACTTAGCTACCACCTGAAAGGTTGGCAGTTCAAACCCCCAGCTGCTATTCTGGAGACACAGTGACAGCCTGCTTCAGTAAGGAAAGTCTGGGAAACCCAGTGTAGCTCGGCCCCATCCTGCAGTGTCTCTGTAAATCATCCTCAGCTTGTCAGCTGTGGGTCTGATTTTAGTGTAAATTATGCACAACCTTATGTGCACCAGTGTTTCAAACCCTTCATTTGACTGGGAAATCAAGCTTCTTAGAACATCTGTAACATTATCAAAGCCTCCAAATTGTAGTAAAAGTATGTATAATTACAACTCACTCCACTTTGTTATTGATGATATGTCAGGGAATAATCAATAGGAATGCGTAATTATCACTATATTTACCTCATTTGAATTTTTAATAAAATACTATTGAATAACATCCACATAAGGGAATGTTTACATTTTATTTTATTATTATGTGTTTTCACATATGCCTCTATATAAATTATAATCTTATTATGGTATTTTAAAAAGCAATTTATTCAATTAAACTCTTGAAAGTTATAGAGTAGTGGAAAGTTAAGAATGGTAAGGCATGTACCCTAAAATTATTTGTGGGATTTCTTTATATGTGGAGGCTTCAACATGTTGATAAAAAAATTCCATTATCTTTTTTAATTTCATTTTTCCCATGGACTTTAGTTCTTATTTATACAAACTTACCATATACAAATAACAATGATTGATAAGTATAAATGTTTGAAATATAAAGGGATTGCAATATTCACATGGTTTGAGTGTGAAATTTCATAATTTTTGCTTTGTTCCACAGATAAATGTAAAAAAATGTAATTGCATTACACATTTTTAAAAACATTATATTATTGTTGAACTTCTCAATAAAATTGTATCAGTAACTATGAAAATGGGACACTGGCTGACAGACTCTTGGAAGAAATGAAAGAATAATTTAGAGAAATAGTGGTTTGTTATGTCTAGAAGTAATGTCAGATCAGTACTTTTTAAAAATAACTTCAAGTTAGTCTTTGCACTCTACATTTTTAAAATGATATGTCAATGTATTATTTATGTAGAACCATTTAAGTTATTTTTTCTATATGGAAGGCTATAATATTTTTTTCTAATTCTGTATGTAGCAAGGTAAAGTACATCCCAAAACAAAATGAGGCAGTGTAGATATACCCAGTTTATCATTTATTCAAGGCATTGTCACTTGAAACAGTGATTAATGAAATGCACAGCTAAAATATAATAATTGGATATTTTAAAGAACACATTCTGACAGTTTTATGATATATTTTTCTCTTTTATTTCCAAGATACCCATTCAATCTTTTCTCATTCATACATTAATTTTACTATATATCCAAGGTAGAGAAACTATTATAATCATAACACTGTTTATTGCGCTTTTATATATATACATTATATACACATATAATATATAATATATACATATACACATAATACACATACATATGTATACATATACATATAATCAGTTTTTACTGATGCTGTTTCAAATGACCACAAAGCTAATGAGTTAAGCCACGTAAATTTATCATTTTACTATTCTTAGAATCACAAGTTCAAAGTGAATTTTATGAAGTTAAATCATGGTATCAATATGTGTTTGTTCTACATAATGCAGAATCTCTCTCTTCCCCCCCCCACCTCTCTCTCGCTCTCTCTCTCGCTCTCTCTCTCTCTCTCTCTCTCTCTCTCTCTCCACCTAGTCACTTAAACACGCTACATTTCCTGGTTCCCCTGGTTCATTAATTTTGTTTATCTTCAAAGTTGGCTCCATAGTTTCTTCAAATTCCCTTCTCTCTTCCATTCTCTGCCACCTCTGATGGTTTTACACGTTCCTCTCTGCTTCCTCTGCCTCATTGTTTTCTTTATAAAAATACTGAGAAAGCACACTAGCCCATGAAATCAAATAGAGCAATCCGCCTATGTCATCTACATAATCTGTTACTATAAAAAACAGTATAATTGTAAAATCTTTTAATATTATATTTATTATTATTATTATTATTATTATTATTATTGGAATGCTATTAGTCTTTATACCAGACTAGATATACCTGGATTTTTCTAACAATTCATTTATCAATATATGTATACATATATTAGAGAAAAATGGTTTGCTATTTTTATTTCAGATTATTATGAATTAAGATAACTTGTTACTAACTTCCATATGAATTCACCAACTATTAGTTGAAAATCTCAGTTCACATTTGCAAAGAAAGAAACCAAACAATTAGGTATATAAAAATAGATGCAATTTTGATGCATGATGAATATTTAAAACTTCACCATCGCACAAGAAGAGAACATTGCCAGCACCCTTGAAAACTTTTCATCTCTCCTGTCGATTAAACGTTTTAGAAATAACCACTACCTTAAGATCTGGTCTTCATTTTCTCTTGATACCTGTAACATCCATGCGCATAGAGTTACATAATAGACCCACCTACTTTGGAATCATGTTGTACACATTATGTAGTGCTGTACTTAAATTGTTTGATCATACTATGCATTGACATAGCAAAAAGCTCAGTGCTCTGTGAGAGACAGAGGATTTCTCTGCTCTCATAAACATTTACAATATCAGAACCTCTGTATCAGGTCATTATGAATTGGAATCAAGTTAATTGCAGTTCATTTTCATAGTATTGTTACTTAATTTCTAATAACAAAGATGGTGATAACAGATTTTAAGTACAAATCAACATACAATAAAATAAGATATGCAACATCAGTGATGCTATAGTAATTAAATCCTGACTTAAGAGTGATTCAGAATTATTTTAATAACATGGATCTGTCAAAATCAGTGGAGTTTCATTGATAGACATCTCACATTTTATGCAAGAGACTTGAACTTTATTCCCAGCAAGACCTAAGCACAGTCACAACCTGTATGAACCTGGAAGCTTGTGTGATGTCATGGTGATGAATGGACTTCAATGGAATATAAATACCTGTACGAATGGCCTGAAAATTAGATTCCTGGGAAATAGGGAGAAGGAAAGGGGGGAGCAAGGATAGAAAGAATCCATTGTTTAATTTCCTGTGCATAAGTTGGATGCTGCCTTGATGACTGCTAACAACATACCTTTATCATGAATCTGCTCTATCACTCACCGAATTCAAAGCAGTGTATTCAGTATTATTCAGGAGTAGTACTGCTATCTGGTTTAAGGGAAATTTCCATGGAATGTGTAACAGACATATTGGTTGACATTGTTGCTATACTGTCTATAGCAAACACAGTTTATATAATTTCCTAATTCATTAACCAAAATAAACCACATGGTTATTCCTAATTTCAACATAGGAAGAAAGTAAAGCCACCAATTTTATCTATAAGCAGGAGGACTTATACGTATGTTGAACTGATTATCATTCCACCAACTGTAGTATTCATGAGTCAATGGATATTTACCTTATTTGCTACTTATAAAATATACCACCCTTCCTAATGGAGACTCTCAAAAAATAATATCATAATCCAAGTCTAGGATTGCAGAATCAAAGAATATTTTTGTCATCAGTTTGTAATATCGAGGAATTGGTACAGATCTCACTCTGCCTTTTTGGTATTGTTAACAAATTGAATAGATGTCATCTGCTCTTTTTACAGAATACCTTTTATACAGAATACCTTGTTATAGAAGGAGCATAATGATTATAGAAAAATTCTCAATTAGAAAGGGAAATGCTTTCACACAAAAAGATTTTATTTTGAAATAAACTCAGACAGATGTTCAGAGCGTTTCACACATTGATGGTGCAGACTGTTCTTGACGTGGCCCTACATCTACTCTTTATGGTACCCCATCACCTTTTGTAGCTCCTCATTTTGCTGTCTGGATAGCTTTTCCTTTTTCACATTTTTCATATTTACATTTGAATAAATACTGCAGAATGTAAAAATAATAGTTTACATGAAATATGTGTCTGATACTTTTGTCTGAAGGGTGGCAGAGATTCCAATGTCAACTGAACCTTCTATAATCAGGGACACTTTAGTTCTAATTAGTGGTTTCTTACATAGTTAAAGTTCCCTCAAGTGTCATCATTTTCATTGTTATCAGCTTTTAACAGATGATGAATTATATTAAAAATAAGAAAGCAAAAAAATGAAATCATAGATTTATATATATATAAATATAATTGCATATATTTACATATGTAATATGGTGAGAGAGCACAACATTTTTTGTGTTTCTTATCTGAGACATGCCATCTATTAGGATGGCTTATTGGCTGCCAAGTATTTATTTGTACCTGAGAAACTTCTCAGTTAATTAGAGAGTTTAATAGAACATGTGTTAGAAACACAATGTATTCCTTCCTTGCTTCAAGTCTCATATAGAAAAAGCAAAAAGTAGAGCTTCTCTCTCAAGTGACTTCATAGAACCACTTTGTTTTTAACACCATAGAATCACTTTATGTTATTTTTAGCTATACTTTTCGACAGAGGTAAGTCTTTCTTTTTCAGCATCTATGAGTCCGTTTGAACTCCCAACCACCTTTTAAGTTGGTGGTCTAACAAACGCTGTGAAGTCCCACTGATTGTAAAGGAAGAGCAGATGCTATCCATTCCCCCAAATGGAAGAAATCGACAGAATTGGTGAAAAACAACTTTATACCTAACCAATGACCAATGAGTCATTTCTGAATCATACCAACTCTATATAGAATTTCAAAAAATTTACTATGTCCAGGAGCAGATAAATGGATCTTTCTCCTGCAAAGCAGCTGGGGGTTTTGGACAAGCATCCCTGGATTTAGCGGTCCAAAGCCTACCACCAGGGTTACAAGGTGCAATAAAGGATGGGCAGAGAATGACAGAGACTTCTCAGAAGCTGTGCGTACATGGCATTGCTGTTCCTATTGTTGGTTCCCCATGAGTATCACAGGACACCTATGTGGAACATAAATTAAAGTTGCTTGGTTTTGTGTTACTCTCAAAGTCATCAAGATATCCAATTCTATCATTGGATTTCTCTAATCCACCGAAGCCCGCTCCCTGTTTGATGCTGGACTTCACAGAATACAATGATCTTCTTTAGGATGTATCCCTTCTGATGAAACACCTATAGCAAGCAAATGAGTCACTGTTCTGCTGTGATTCACAGAATTTTCAGTGATTAACTTGTAGATTAACTTTCATTTTTAATGAGAGCTCATAGCAATCCATACATCAAGCCTAGCAAAGGCAGTTGTACATATGTTGCCATCCTCATTTTCAAAACATTTGCTTTCTACTTGAGTTATTGATATCAGCTCCTCTGTTTCTCTTCCTCCTCTATCCTCCCACTCTCATCAACTCTTGATTAATTATAAATTATTATATTTTTTCATATCCTACACTGTCCACTGTTTCCATTCACCAAAATTTCTGATGCTTTTTCCCTTGGGAAGAGAGGTCTGTATGACCATCATTGCAATGGTTCCCCATTTCTCCCCCTTCCCCACAAGAGTTTGTTTGTTTGTTTTTTCATTGTTGTTGCTTTTCTCCTTAAGACAAAAGTGGAAATTAAAGAAAAATGTAATTTTCACAATCAGTGTTGCAACCAAGAATGGATGACCGACATTACCATTTCAAGGGGAAAAAACCGCGTATTTATGGACTGCCTGTGCCATTGTGATGTTCTTTTGTGTGCATGTTAGCTTTTCTCTGTCACAGTTGTCTCTGACTACATCTGGGATTCATCTCTAGCCTTTGTTTGTCTATACTTGCGATTATTTATTTTCCCCAGACTTCAATTTGTATATTTAGTCTCTCTAAGAAAATAAACTTTTTTTTTTCTTAAAAGTCCCTCTTGTAATGGCTCTGGGAAATCAACAGAATATAGCTGTTGTTAAGGCATTAGTTGCAGTAGATACTTATAATGGCATAACAATGTATTTGGATGAATGCTGAGTAAAATTCACATGAGCTTCGAGATACTGAGCATCCACATCAGAGTCTGGGTCCTGCAGGCACCTTTGAGACTCCCTTGCCATTTCCACTTGTTTTCTACTCGATGTGTAATTTACACAGAAGCTTGTGGTCTTCGATCATTCTCTGTCAGCAAAGTTGTATTTTCTGAATATAGCAGATGATAATCAGTCTTCCTCCAATTCTGATGTCTTATTCATCTTCATATATTCCTCACTCTTCGGGTACTTAGCATACAAAATAAATATTTATTTTGAGAGGTCACAATCAGGACACACATTTTTCTTCATTTTAAACAGTGATGTTAAGTATTTTCTTATTCTTTTCAAAAGGTTATTTCTTGACCTGCCATCTGTCCTCCCCAGCACATGATCAATCTTGAATATAATTTGATTTTTTTGTGATCCAGGCAGGAATACTCATTGCTGTCAAGTAGATGCAGGCACATAGCAATCCTGCAGGACAGGGTAGCAATGCCCCTGCAAGACTGCAAGATAGTCATTCTACAGAGGAGGGGAAATCCCTCTCTTTCTCCCACAGAGAGGCTGGTGCTTTCAAACTGCTGACCTTGAGAATTGCAGCCTAACTCCTAATGACTGTGCCACAAAGCCTCCTTCAGGCATCCATAGACATAGAGAATTTTTGACAATTGTTACAGCTTAATTAATACAACAAAGAAAGCTATTTTCCAGACTTAGGCACGCTGGTGGAATAGTTAGTGAAATGACTAGGTGCAGACTGTAGGATCAGTTGATCACGTTGTGGTAGAAAGATGAGACTTTTTGCTCCCATAAAGATTTACAGCATTACAAATCCACGAGACAGTTCTCCTCCTTTCTGTAGTCACCACAAGTTTTAGTTGATTTGATAGCAGTGTTTGGGTTCATGTTTTATGTTAGTATTTGCTCTACCTTTGAACTTCTAAGGAATGTCCTATGACATGAAAATGGATACAGTTATGTGTACCCAGCAAGATGAATGCTAACAGGTGAAAGCACCAGAAAGTAGAAGGAGTTCCCAGAAAGAATCAACACATGGAAGAAGGTGATTTGGATTGTTAGCATCTAGAATGAATGAGCAATAAGTGTCTATCCAGTAAAGCCACCCACGTGTGATATTTTCTCCATGGCAGCCCTACCTAACTAAGACAATTAGCTTGTTGGGAAATAAAGGGTCAGAGAAAAGGACTGCTTACATAATGACAGTAAAGAGGTCATACCACAGGCAGGTCAAAATCCTGTCTGAGTTGCGTTTTATTAAGAGAAATAATAGATGTAGAATACATGGGTGGATTTGTCACCATCATATGGTGATCCAGATTTGAGTCAAGGGACCCCCCGATTCCCTGGAAGCCCTCGGAACTATGAGACATGGGTCACTGGGTCTATCAAAACCCATAAAACAATAGCGTGTCCCTGTTCTGATATGTACTTTTAATCTCCTTAATTGTGAGACAACAAATTTCAGAACGTTTATGAAACATATGTTGTGGTATTTTGGAACAGCAAAATTAGGAAGTTATCATGGATGTATTTGAATTTCCTTTTATACTATTTTGCTTATCTTTAAATCAAGGATGATGATAATAATAGTTGTCCTGAATTAAGGCATGCCTTGAGTTTATTATGGTTAGATACATAATAGGAATGGGTTAGTGAAAACTCTTTTTATTTTGAATGGCTACATTCCATTTATATTTGTGAAAAACTGCATGCTTATCACCATCCCCCCCAAATAGAGCATTCAGTAATACTACAAATCAAAATAACATATTGGTGTAGCACTTTGTATATATAGTTGAAGCCTCTTTGTATTGTAGGAATCAGAATCGTGACTCCTTAAAAATGCATGTATGTCAAGAATATAAACCTGCTAATGCTATAACCTCATAGGGAGAGAAAAAAAAAGGAGGCATTTGATACTGTAACTAAGTTAAGGATCTAGAGGGAATTCTGTAGATCAATCACCCTGGGTTATCTGTCTGTGCCTAACAGTCAATGACGTGTGTCCTGTAGTCAGAGGGAGATTAAGATCTGACATTGAGGAAAGAACAGGAAGCAATGTGAACTTGAACCAGAGATAAGAGTGATGCTGCCACAATGCGGACAAGGGTAAAATGCAGGAAATCACCAAGGGTGGGAAGGAAGGATTCGCCCCTGTAGCCCAGAGGCAGGCCTGCCAAAGATTGTCATTTTAGCTCTGAGCAGTGAGATAAGCCACTCTTGGTATTTTATGCCATCACATTGATATGCGTTTATTATTGCGTGGCTTCAGTAAAGAAAGAAATCAGTTTTGTTAAGTGTTATTTCTTGGGTTCTTATGGATTTATAGTGAGTCTTCTGAAATACTTTCAAACAATTTGATTTTTTTTGCATAATATCAGGAGAATTGTATATAAGCTACGAAAGTGCAGAATAAAATATTAAAAAATGAGTTTCAGTGAATTTCATCACAAATTACGTTGACCTTATGAGTTCCAGTGTAGAACAGTTCAGAATGATCTTCGAAGTTGCTGTCTGGACCTTTGTGCTCAGGTGCAGTTGGTGGCTGTGAGCCATCATCTTTTGTTTGCTAGCCAGGTTTTATATCTTTTGTGCCACCCAGGGACACTTAATGTGTAAGATATAAACTTTGCAGTTTTACCATATTTTATATGCTAAGAGCATGCACCTTCTATGATTGTTTGATAATTATTTCCAATCCCCCAGGAGATATGTTCCTGAATGCAATATGCTAAATTTTATTATAGTAATATTTAACAAAAATGAGTATCATGGTATTTCTAAAAATACCTGGAGGTGGGTGTGGGGAAAGTAGGGCTGGCTGACAGACAAATATTGAAATCTTTGATTGTTTATGTAAAACTGCAGCTGATTCCAAAAATAAATTCATGTTTTCTGTTTATGAGATAAAAGATTCCAATTATTCTTTTCAATTCTTATTTTAGAATTTCCAAATACTAGAGAAATTAACCAATCCTTTGAATATATGCACATACAGAGATGTATAAAGATTGTCCCCACAAAAGAGATTGCCAATAATACATATAGGCCTGAATATTTATCATAATGTTCAAAAATTCAAATTCATTAATAGAAACTTAGTTCTTCCCTTTAATATATTTTAAAATGCTCTTGATTAGACTCAAATTGCTGAGGGCCTCAGCAATTAAAATTCACCCAACCAGTATGATTAAATCTAATATTTTCAAGTTAATATGTTATAAAAATTTGCTTTGTTAGAAATATACTAGTGACTTCTGTGATAAGGAAACATTCACCAGAAGACATACAGGAGTGGTAATTTCTAAGGTTTTCTATGATTTCTGCTTAGAGTATTACTCCTAAGGATAAAATGTTATATTCATTTATCATTTACAAGGTGAGAAAAATAATGTTGAAATTCATATTTAAATTTGATTATGAAGAGTACAATGTTATTACTTTAATTTCATAGGTCCTAGCATAATTAATCAAAAGAAAATCATGTTTGGAAAAATAAGTTGTAATGAAATATGATGTGCAATATTTTGAAACAGGTTTTTGATGGCTCTCAGTCGCTGAGATGAATTTGTTTCACTACTGCTGGATTGAGCATTAGGATTTCTTACAAAACATCTTCCATAAATGTTTCTTCATAAGATAAAATTATCAACGTGATTATGGTGACCATCTTATTGTTATAGAAAGTACTGGTTCTTGCTTTCTCAAAATAGGCATCTACTTTGAGAGGCAAAGAATGAGTTTCCTCTAGATATTTTACTTATACTCACTTGAGATGGAGAAAGCCCCCATGAGGCAGCATGGCTGGTTCTGGCATTTCAATCTGCAACTCCTGTCAGGCAGGTGTTTTAAAGAAAAAGGTAGAATAGTGCTTTACACAGTGGACTGAGAGCCGCGACATCAGCAGTTTGAAGCCACAAGCTGCTGAGGTGGAAAGGTTTAGGATTTCCACTTTCATAAATAGTTAGAGTCTCAGAACACGACAGGAGCAGTTCACACTTTCCCTCAGGGGTCCCAATGACTGGGCATCTAGTCAATGACAATGAATATAGTTTCTGACATTGGAGCACAAGAGATTTTTTAGAAATTTTCTGCCAGTGATGGAAAACTTGCTATAGGACAAGCAAGATAGTGTACGGACTCTGAATTTGCTCTGTCCAAATACCACCTTCACTGCCATGCTCTGCCACTTCACCAGCGGTGATACTTTTCTTTGGAGTTCAGGAAATCATATTACTGATACTGATCAAAAACTTGACCCTTAATTTTGAAAGTATAAAGTAAGAATCACTTTAGGTTGGAAGACATTATTTCCTCAAAATTAATCTCTCCTCTCCTCTCTCCTCCCCTCCCTTCTCCTCCTCTCCCCTTCTCTCTCTCCCTTTCTCTCTCTCATTCACTTTCTTCTCTATCTCCACCTCTCTCCTTCTCCTTTCTTTTTGTGTGTTTTTGTTTTTGGCATCCTTCCTGAGTTTATATTTTTTTATTGAATGCAATAGGGGTTTAATCAGAAAGAGTCCATGGACTCTTCTGATCTGTCTTTCCTTCAAGGACCTTCTCTCAGCTGTGGAGGCAGCAACTCCTCCTGATGTAGCCTTGGCTGCTGCTGAGGTACGTCTACCGGCTCCCACTTTGCAGGCGATTCTCTTAATGATAATATTGGCCAGGTCCTTTGGGAACAAGCCATGTCAAAAAGGTCTAAGGTCAATAAGGTTCACCCTAGCTGCACTGATGGCAGCATGGGCCTTGTTCTTCTGTGATGGCCACCCTTTTGTGTGTTTGCACGATCACCAAATCGATGTAAGGACGATTAGAGCTGGAGGCCCTGATGCAGGTGCGCTGAGCTGGCAGGTACCATGCGTGGTAGTAGTGGCTGAATAAAGTGTGGTCTCATCCCAACGCAGCCTTAACTTACTGAAAAAGGCATCAGGGTACAGACTTTTGTACACAATCCCCTAGATGCTTTTTCCAGAATTAGGTTCTAATCTTTACCAAGATAAATATTTAATCTAGCCAAACATAAAAGGAAGTTTGGAGAATTTTACTAGAGGCTCCTAGAAAGAAGGGCCCTGCATCCTACTGCTACCTTCAATGTTCATCACCTATTCTCTAAACTTGAGGACAAACATCCGCTGTTCCCACTAGATGGTTTTAGGTGGAAGGTTTAGATGCTTCTAGAAACTATAGCCCAAGAATTATCAGATCCCACTAGGTGAAGGCAAGTAGTGAAAAGTTCTTGTGAATATAGTCCTATGGAGAAGTTGTAGTGCACATGACATTGCCAGTCCTGGGTAAAAAAGATTAAAGATGCCATTAAGGGAGAAGGGCTCTCCAAAGGAACCATTTTTGCTACCGCTGACTCAGTTCAAGCACTTGATATGTGCTGCACTGCCCAGTCTCAGGGTTTGCACAGAGCACTACACTGAGGGTTCCGTGGGTTACCCAGGGACTCTTCCCACTAGGTCAGTTGTCCAAAACCACCAGCTCTCTAGAATGAAAGCAGCCTTTGCCCCCGAAAATGCTTACCATATCAGAAACCCACAGGGGCAGTGCAGCTATGGGCCATAATGTCTCTGTGAGTTACACTTGACTCCATGTAGTGAGTTGTAATTGCTATTCTTTACTCTTTTTTTTAACCAAAAATATTTATTTTATTTAGAACACCATCTAAGTTCTGAAAAATTTACCACTTTAAATTGTTCATTTATATAATCTTTCCCTTTGTGTGTATGAATTAGATGAAAGTTTACAGAACAAATCAGTTTTCCAAGTTTCCACCCCTGCCTCCTCATGTGTCCCTGTGTGCAGCGTAGAAAGGCCCTCCGTGCAATTACCCATGCTGGGACTGTGGGGAAGCAGGGTACCAGTTTGTCTTCTGAGGTGGCTCTGGTTGAAGTTTGTCACTTGATAGTTCAAGGTTTAATTTTGTGTTAGTGTGGGACCAACTCCTGGACTTAAAAGAGCCAAACGAATTAATTAAACAAATATCTGCATATTTCTCTGAGGTTAAAGTTAAACTGGAGAGGTTTATAGTAAGCAGAAATTATAAAGACTTTTACTAGATATAATAAATTTATGTGAGTATGTGCTGGCTTTAAAGGATCAGTTCATGCCTACATTAAGGAAGTGGTGATGTTTAAGACAATAGATATGTTCTCACATTTGCGTATGTTTATAAATTGTTTTCGATCCTGATAAAATTGGAGAACATTCAATAATGTCAAAACTTACAAAAGTTCTGTGAACAATACTTTTCAGATTTTGTGAAGTACTTATAGAAATATATTTTTTTAAAGTGCTATTCTTCTTTTTTTTTTTTTTTGGCATCACTGCACTCGGTGGTGAGAGTAGGAGGCCCAACCCCACTGCTGGAATTGAACCTCCGTCCCAGTGGGCAGTCCCGCGCACAACCACTACACCACTGGGGCTCAGCCTATTCTTTTTAAAGTACTATTCACGAAATTTATCATGGTTGGTGTTTTCTATAATCGTTTCAGATGTTTATGATCCTTGCCTTGTTCTTTTTATTCCTGAACATTTAAAAACTGTACCATTTAATTTAATCTTTCTTTACATACTTATTCATATATACTTTCATTTAAAAAAGCTGATTCACCATTAGTTATTAATGGTATCATGAACACACATAATTTAATTAATATTGTTTCAATTCAAAAAATTGTTTAAAATTTGCTTTCCTGTCACTTTCATCAATGAACAAGCCATTGTTATTGTCATTAATTAATTTCAATTAATTGACAGAATAGAATTACCCCTGTGGGTTTCCAAGACTAATTTTTTATGGGAGCAGAAAGCTCCACTTTTCTCCTACAGAGTGGCTGGTGGATATGAATCCCCTGACTTAGCCATTAGAAGCCCAATGCATATACCCCATGATGCCACCAGGTTTCATAATGAGCAAAAAGTTGTTTTTAAATTTAATTATTAAATCTTAGATATGAACATGTTTATGTGTTCCAACCTACTCAGGTTATTTTTCTTCATGATGCTTAAATTAACTTATGTTTGACTTCTGGGTTCATTTCATTTAGCTAACTAAGTCCATCTTAATCACCCTGCTGCTAATAAACCTGGTATTATAATAATAATACATTATTATTATAATCCACACATGACTGTCGCCTGCACGTGACCAGCAATCAAACACTTCTCAAAGTGAGTGTCGTATTTATGTGACAACATAACCAGGACTAACTAGGGGGAATTTGAAAAATATAGGAATATGAAAAATAGTTCAGTAGAAAAGTCAAATGCATAGAAAATTTATACTTAGTGTTACAAATAAAATTCAGCACTTTAGGGGTTTTATGTAATCTCTTCATTGCCAAATGTTTATCTCTTTTCTCTTGCTTTTCCAGAAAAAGTGGAAATAATTGAATTAGGTTTGTACAAGCATTTGCTTTTCCCTACAGGGCACATAAAAGTGATCTCAGGTAGCAATGTCAAACAACCATAAGTACTATTAAAACTGCACAAAATATATATTTTATAGATATTTCTGCCTTTGGGGTATTTCTTATAATATAGTACAATTTAGTATTGCTTAATATAATTTAATATAGATATACTGTATATAACAAGTTTACATATTATTTTGGGGGGTCATCACTGCCCTCTGGTGGGATCGGGAGGCCTAGCCTTGCTTCTGGAGAGCTGCTGCTAGATTTGAAGCGCCAAGCCAGTGGGCCACAGTCCCGCGCACAACCACTATGCCACCGGGACTCGGCCCAACAAGTTCAGATATTTACATGAGCCTTTTCCATTTTTTTTTTTATTTTTTGACTTATTCCTGCATAGTTCCATAGTCAAATATATAAAGTAAGATCTATTCCAGAAACTGTATCCCCATTTTCTGTTGCTTACCTTTTAGGAAGAGGCAAATTTTCTCTATTTTTTTGTTCTGTTGTTCAGTCTGTGGTTTGTCATGCATACACACATAGACATAACTATAGTTTACATATTTCCTCTACTTTGCTTTTAAAAACTTACAATATAGAGGGTACAATTTTATTAACTCACAGAAATATTTTCAATTCCTTTCTAAAATTGTGATTGTGTAGTAATATAATTCTATTATTCAACAAACCCTCTGGTGGCACTGTGGTTGAGTCTTTGGCTGATAATTGCTAACGTTGGTGGTTGAAAACCGCAAGAGAAATATGAAGTTTTCTCCCTACAAGAAGATGCGGTTTCTGAAAGCATGTACAGGTCCTCCATCAGTTGGAATCTTCTCAGTGGCGTTGTTTTTGTTTGTCTTTGCTCGTTTCATGTGTAGGACTTTGAATAGAGTCATAGAAATCAAATTGTTCGGTCAATAATTAAATGATTAATTAATTTTGACACATATTGTCAATCAATCTGCACAGCGATTTATTAGTCCTTTCACCAGCAGTGAGACTAGTGGCTGCAATAACAGGCTGAAGCATGACAATTGTCATGGTGGTGCAGAACTAAGCAATGCTATGTTTTATCTTCAATAGGTCAGTGTGAATCTGATGGCACCTACCAACGATCAGTCCATGATAAAAGGTTCAGGTTAATCTATCACTTAGCCACTAGAATTTAAATATCTAACTTTTTGCCAGTGAATAAGTGAGAAAATAGCATCTGCATTTATGAATCACTTTCATTTTTTGCTGTGTATGTGTGGGATGTGTGCCGCTTTCTGTTGTCATTGTCTGTAATGATCTCTACTTTTAGATGCTTCTCAGATAATTATGGGTTGGGCGTTAGACTGCTACCTAAAAATCCAATAGTTCAAACACACCAAATTCTAGTCAGGGGAAAGAGGAATATCTCTGCTCCTGTGAAGATTTACAGGCTTGGAGTCAGAATAGAGTAGATGCAATTGGGCTAACCCTTTGATTTCTTTTTTAAGTATTACAGATCTTGACCTTTAAGATACAAATTTTCAAATACATTTCATTCTTCCTTATGTGACATTTATGCATTATAGTTTGTATATCATTTTGTCTTACATTTATTATTTTTTCAGTGATTTTATTGGGAGCTCTTACAACTCTTATAACATTCAATATATCATTTTATGAGGCATGTGTTGCCTTATTCATTTCCAAATATTTTCTACTTGAGCCCATGGTATAAGTTCCTCCTTCTCCCTTCCTTTTTTATGCATTATTTTACTGGGGACTCATACAACTCCTATCATGATCCATACATACATCAATTGTATGCAGGCCACATTTGCACACTTTTTGTTATCATCAGCCTCAAAACATCTTCCCTCCACTTAGGCCCTCAGTACCAGCTCCCCATATTTCCCTTCACCCCTCCACCATGAACCCTAAATAATTTACAAATTGTTATTACTTATTCATATCATACACAATCCAATGTGCCCCTTCACTCACTTCCCTGTCCCAGAGAGGAAGTTATATATAGATCCCTGAAACTGGTTCCCCCTTTCTATTCCACCATCCCTCCACTCTCCCAGTATCATCACTCCCACCACTAGTTCTGATGGAACATCTATCCTAAATTCCCCATGTCCCAACAAGATTATACATCCCCTGTTCTAGCTGGATTTGTCTGATATAATTGGGATCATGATCGCGGGTGGGAGGAAGCATTTGAGAACTAGAGGAAAGTTGCATATTTCATGGTTAATGCACTGTACCTTAACTGGCTCACATCCTCCCTGCAACCCTACTGTAAGAGGATGTCGCATCACCTGTTGATGGGCTTTGGGTCCCCAATCTGTACTCCCCCTCATTTATAGTGATACAATTTTAGTTCTTTGATGCCTGACACTGGATCCCTTCATCACCTCGTGATCACATAGGCTGGTGTGCTTCTTCCATGTGGGTTTTGTTGCTTCTGAGCTAGATGATCGCTTGTTTACTCAAGCCTTTAAGAACCCAGACGCTAAATCTTTTAATAGTTAGGCACCATCAATTTTCATTTGGTTGTGCACACACTTGTCATCAGCAATAGTATCAGGAAAGTTAGCATCATGGAATGAAAATTTAATAAATCAAAGTATTCTTGTACTGAGGAAATGCTTGAGTGGTGGTCCAATGCCCATTTGCTGTCCTACTTCTAAGCCTATAAGTATATACTCATTGATCCACTTCCCCATCATCACATATAAATATATGGAACTATGTACATACCTGTATTTAAACCTCTATAAAGCCCTTTACACACCCCCAGTTCATTCCTCTATTTCGCTTTTCTTTCCTCTTGTCCCCCTACCATGCTCATCCTCCATTGTGGTTTCAGTATTTTCTCTCTGTTACATTACTCTTGATCAATCCCTATTGGACTTCTTTTTTTCCCCCTATTGGACTTCCCTCACCCACATTGTTATTGATTTTAAATCAATGTTATTCCCTTTTCCCTGGGTTGGTCATCACCACCTCCTTCCCCTCTCCTGCCCTTCTCTCATGTCCCTTGCCCCAGAACCATCAGTCCTGCCTGTCTTTTTTGCCTTCAGACTGTTTGTCCAGTCTTTCTTATCTAGGTAGACCTGCAGAAATAACAATTTGTACAAAAAATGGCATCCTAAAATAAAGCAACCAAAGAAAATAAAACAATTATAACAAAAAACCCAATATCATATATATATATATATATGTGTGTGTGTGTATATATATATATATATATATATATATATATATATATACCTGTAAATAGTTCAAGGTCTAGTCGTTGACGTCCAGGAGTGTCCCCTGGTTGAGTCGGATGGGGTGCCACACATTGGCCCTGAAGTATATCCTTGGCACTCCATTTGAAACTCCACGCTCTGTTGTATATACCCTTAGTTTTTGCCATGGTGTGATTGTGTCAGACAGATTATAATCCTGACCATTTCTCCATTGTTGTCCTTGAAAGACCTTAAGTCAGCAGATGTGCCATATTTCATAGTGGGGCCAACCATATGAGTGGAATATCCCTCTGAAGGCTCGGTGGGCCTGGAATATCCTTCTGAAGGCTCAGTGGGCCAGGTGCACTCCATTCTCTCTTCCTCCCCCTACATTTGTTCTTATGTGCTCTGATCAGGCATCTCTCATGCCCCAAGCAGCAGGTTCAGTGCTAACCTCCAAGGAAAACTCTTCTGTAGGAGAGGTGGCTGTCCCTGTAGTTGGGATTGGGGTGTGTGCTCAGACCCCTTCATTGGTTCCTCACCCCATGTCTTCATGCTGCATTCACATCCTGGATCACCAGGTTTTAGTTTTGTCCCTGTTTCCCTGTGGAGATATAAACAATACACTTGTGGGTTAGTACCATATTCCCTCTCTATGCATCATAATCTGCCTCACCCCCCTACCTCTACCTCCCCCCCTCCACTTGGCTACCATATGTAGCTCTGGATTTGGTCTACCCCCTGCCATTCTACCTGGGATTCACCCAATCATTTCTGTATACAGTAGGTGTTTCCCGATATCCCTTTTGCATTTTTTTTAATTAAGCTTACCTCAGTGGACTCATGTTGTACCTGTCTTTTTGCACTTGGCTAACTTCACTCAACATAATTTCCTCCAGTTCTTCCCATGCGGTGATGTGCTTCATGTGTTCATCACTGCTTTTCAGCGATGCTTAGTACTCCATTGTGTGTATGTACCACAGCTTTTTAATCCATTCATCAGTTGATGGAAATTTGGACTGTTTCCAACTCCTAGCAATTGTGAACTGTGCTGTGATGAACATAGGGGCACAGATGTCTGGTCGTGGTTTGTTGCTTGCCTCTTCTGGGTATATACCCAGTAGGCAGATTGTGGAGTCATATGGTAGCTCAATTTCCATCTGTTTTAGATATTGCTAAATCCTCAGTCCATAGTGACTGTACAAACCTACAGGTCCACCAGCTGTGGATAAGAGTTCCTATCTCCCCACAGCCTCTCAACACTTGTTTTATTTATTATTTTTAAGGGATCCAATTTCACATTCTGGGACCAGATCTCCACTTTGACATCTAATACTCCATATATAAAGTTCACTATGCCATTATAGTTTTAATATTCCATTTTCTATTTTAATTTATTGATTTTTTTTTCAATTATCCATGTACTAAAGGTATGTTTCTATTTTAATTCCTTTAAATTATATTTGATGACTTGTAGGTTTTTTCCCTACTGTAGCACATTTCTTTAAATATTTCACCATTAGCTATTAGCTCCTATTTTTTGCGAAAATCCACCTTTTAATCATTTTTTCCATGTTCCAGAATAAAGAAATGTAACTTTAGTCGAATCATGATAGCTTATAAAGATCTCATACTATATAACCTTTTCTATGCAGTGATATATTTCCTCATATTCAAATCTATTTTATGACATCTGAGATGTATTTTCAATACACCAAAGATAATTGTGGCCATTCCAAAAGTGGAATTTGAAAAATTTAAAGGCATTCAAAATATCACAAAGAACAAAATGCTAACAAAAGTTAAAAACTGTCCATGGAAACCAGAGAAATTTTCAGAGGACAATAAAATGTGACCCAAATACAAGCACAAAACTGTCTTGAATAAGAAGACTCATCAATGAGAAAATTTAATTCACAAATCTCTATAGATTGAATTCAATCCTCATAACAATCCTCTTTGTTTAAAATTTCTGTTCATGCCACATCTTGAATTCATTTTTTGACATAATAGACCGAGAGGGGAATCTTTCTAGCATCTATGAAATAATAGTGTTTGCACATATCTAACACATGCCTCCACCTTTCCTAGTGTATTCTTGTAATCATAGATTTAACTACAGAACCAGAAAGTCTAATATTCTCAGAGGTCTTGTTTGATTAAATGTTAAAGAAATCAACAGAATATAAAGAAATATAGGTAGAAAAACAACCAAACCCACTGCCATTGAGTTGATTCCTTGCATGCCAATCAGATAGGAAAGGGTGGACTTGACCTTCTGCGTGTCTGGGATTACCTCCCTTATTGGAGTAGAAAGCTTACTCCTTCTTCCATGAAGCTCCTGGTGGATTTGAACTGGTCATCTTTTTGTTAGCAGCCAAATATCTACCCACAAGACCACTGGTACTTGCAGAACTATTAAATGATAGATCAAGATTCAGCAGCATACCTATGGAGAGCAAAGCATTGAATGGTAAGTTGAAAGAAAGTATCTTCACTGAAGATTGAAAAAACATTATTTCCACAGACATGAATATCCTTCAAACAATATTAGTCCTCAAGAATTAATTCCTATTAGGAAATTTAAATTGATTAACCGAGTCCATTTGATACACTGAAATAATGTTATATTAAGGTTGTAACAGTTATTTTTTTTCTTTACTATTGTTAGGTTCACTTAAACTTAAGTCAGTTTATTATTGTTAGGTTTGATTAAGTCGGTTTCTTTCTAATGGAAAAACACACTTGCTCATGGCTGTCCCATTGATGGACACGCATATTCTCTTGTATAGGGTAGAACTTCCTCCATGATTTTCTGAAAATATAAATGTAAAAGGCCTGATATGTCTCCTTCTGAGTGGCTGATGGTTTTGAACTACTGACTTTGTGGGTCACAGCCCAATATGTATCCACCAGTATGACACCAGGGCTTCTTGCAGAATGTAAGAATGTAATCAAATTGTGTCCAATTTGATGTTAAAGCAAAAGTAGAAGGCTTTGAAGTTTATAATAGTAAGAACTGCAAGTTATGTTTGCAGTAAGTTCTAATCAATAAATAAGAAATAATAACAAGAGACATTTGGCTTAAAATAGTTTTCTTGTTTTGGAGAATTTGTAATATTTTCCCTTAAAAGGCACACTTAAGATTTTATTGTCTACAATCTTAAAACAAGTTGTTAGTTTTTTTTCAAAATTAAATGTTCAATTTAAAGTGAATATAGTGTAATAGCAACTTACTGAAATATTTGTATCGTTACAAAGACTATCAGGGTTTTTTTGTTTGTTTGTTTCCTTCTTTGTTGTTATTTTGTTTGATTTGGTTTAGCTGTTGTTTTAAACTCACCTATGCAAATCTTTTAAATCATTGGAATATGCCATTTTAAACAAATTAAGTGTAATTGACACCCTTGTACGCTAATTTTGTTAAATAAAATATATCTTTGCAGTTTGTTCTTCAAATTGTTAAGTTAGTTTAGAAAGCCAGGTGCCACAAATAAGATGAAGATAACAGAGTAATATTTAAAGTAAGTCTTGCTAAATAGGAATATTCACAACAAATTGTATCCAACACGAGAATCTGTAAAGTATATATTTCACTAGAATATCTTTCTGATATATAATTTTCAGTGAATTCTTCAAGACATTGAGTATAAAGTAGTAAATAAATGAAATATTTTATAACTCAGGGATTTCACAGTTTCAATAGAAAAGGGAGACAGTGATTCCAGGAATATCCTCCATTTTTAACGGGAGCAGTAAAACCTAAGGAACTTTGTAAAATGGGTGGATTAAATTTGCTTGAAGGAAGTAGAAAGGGTAAGTAAGGCTTCACAAAAGAGTATCGCTTCACCAATGATGACAGTATTTTAAATAGCACTCAAGCGAAAACTTTGCAGCAGAAAAGTACATTTTATTATAAGTTTTTAAGTAAATATGGTGAAGTTAGACTGTGAATTGAATATTTTCTATATCAGTGCTACTATAAAGTCATTAATATCTTAAGTTATTAGAATATATTATTATTTAAATACTGTCAAATATTTTAATGTATGATATTTAGTATAACTACATTTTTGGAAGATGATCTACTTCTGTAGGTGTTAACACAGATTACTTTATCTTTAAATTATTTTCATTTTTTATTTTCCCTTCATTTATTTTTGACACATATTATAAAATGGGATACATTGTGTAAAGTTGGATTGCTAACCACTCTTTCTTAAATACTCTGGCACTTTAGAAGCAGTTTCAATCAATCTTATAGGTTTACTCTTTGTCAGATTGATCAGGCACATATGATGTTACAGTAGGAAAATTCTCTTCTTGACATATATCATGCTTTGATTCATCTGATTAGATATTTAAGGTTTTTTTTTCTTGCAGCATAAATATACATAAAGGCTTAAAGGGCTTGTTCTTCAGTAAACCAAAATTAAACTCACTGCTATCAAATTGACATGTAGCGATACTTTAGGACAGGATAGACTTCCCTGGTACAATTCCCGGACTGCAACTCTTCACGGGAGTAGGGAGCTTTTCTGTCTCTGTCAGAGGGACTGTTGGCTCCAACTGCTGACTCTGCAGTTGGCAATCTACAATATGACCAGCTAGCATCACAGAAATAAGGAAATCTTTATATTATACATTGCAAATTGAACAGAGAAGTAGTACATCACAGTTTGACAAGAAAAGCAGATTACTAAAAAGTTGCTTTTAAAGTATGCCATACAATTAATACTACATTTTTTAGTTGCCTTTAAATCAGATATCCTTTCTGGAAAATTAATTTATCCTTTAAAAAGGAAAAGGAGAGATTTTTACGATACACCTAAAAGAAGGAAATTTTAAGATTGACTTAAAAGAAGGAAAATTAAATATATTTGTATTTAATATAAATTGCCATCAGAAATCCCAAATGCAGGCTTTTATTTTCTTTTATTATTATAACTAACAGATAACATTAAAAGCAGAATTTTTCTCTTGAGAAGCTTGCAAAAGCAGTAAGAAATATTAACGAGCTAAAATTGTCATAGTTATTAATAGTTCTGAGAATTTTCCTTAGATTTCCCAGTATACTGAATTTATGTTTGAATCCTTGCATAAAAGTTAGTGTATATGTACTTATCTTTGAATAATCTTTGAAGTAGAAATAAAAGAGTTATGATTATCCAAAATTTGCTGTTTATTCTTTTGCTAAAAATGAAGACAAAGCTACTTTGGCTTTCCCTAAGAGTGAAATATACACTTTAATATTTATTGAGGGTTTGACTTTCCAGATTAAAATCTTTGTCCAAAAAAAACAATACCTAAAACATAATATGAAGAAACTTATAAAAGTTTATACAAAAATGAAATTGAAATTAGAAAAATATTCCAATCATTTTAGGAAGCTGCATGTGTGTGTACTTTAGTATTTAATTCTAGTTTATCATTACTTCAACACCATACTATCTTGATTGCTGTGTTTGCAGGTGCTGTTAAGTCAGTTTTGAATCATAGGCCCCCTTTGACAACAAAAGTAAATGTTAATCAACCCTGTGCTGTCATTGTTACTATCCATGGGACTGTTGTTTCAGTCACTGTGCCAAGCCATCTCTGAAGGTCTACATCCTTTTCACTTAAGCTTTTTATTTCCCCAAGAACAATGTCCTGCTCCAGCAACTGGGACATCCAGTTGACATGCTCAAAGTTCCTGAGATGGAATCTCACCATAATTTCTAAGGAGTGGCCTGGATGTATTTTTGTCGGCACATATTTGTTCTTTCTTCTGGAAGTCATAGTCTAGTCAATATTCTTTGCCCACAACAAAATTCATTTGCATTAAGTCTTCTTTAATCATTCTGATTATTCTTTATGTATTACCCAATTTTCACATGAATTTGAGGTGATTGAAAATACTATGTCTTATTTGAAGCACATCTTACTTTTTAAAGTGACAACTGTGGACCATTTTAAAGAGATATTTTGTACATTATTTTCCTGTGCAACACATTGAAGAGATAATTTGTAGACATTCACCATTTGAGTTCCTGCTGCTGCTTCCAAGGACATTGATTGTGGATCTAAGTAAATGAAGTGCTTGACAACTTTAATCATGTTCTTCATTGTGATGTTGCTTATTGGTCCAAATGTGAGGATATTTATTCACTTTATGCTGATGTGTAATCCATATTGAAGACTGTAGTCTTTGGTATTCATCAGAAAGTGTTTTCAGTCCTTTTCTCTATTAGCTACATTGTATCATCTAAATATGAAATATTATGAATGAGTCTTCTGATTGTGAAGTCTTGTTTTACTTCATATAGTTCATTTTCTCTAATTATATGCTCAGCATACACCAAAAATATATGTTGTTAGAGTGAAAACTTGAAATGCAGTTTTCCTGATTGTATACAACATTGTGAGTAGCTTCTTATTCTGTTTAAATGACTATATCTTGGACCATGAACAGGCACTACACAAACACTTCTAAGTGTTCTAGAACTCTCACTCTTTGTTGTGCCATACATGACGTGTTGTGATCCAAATAGTCAATAAAGTAAACACATCTTTCTGGCATTTTCTGCTTTATATATGATTCATGTGATGTCAATAACGACATTCCTAATTCTTTTCCTTCTTTGGATTGCAATTTGAGTTTCTGACTGTTCCATTTCAATGTACTTCTATAGAAATTTAAAATTAGGGGCTGAACCCCAGTGGCATAGTGGTTGAGCGTGGGACTGTGGCCCACTGGCTTGGCGGTTCAAATCCAGCAGCAGCTCTCCAGGGGTAAGGCTGGGCCTCCCACTCCCACCAGAAGGCAGTGGTGTCCAAAAAAAAAAAGAAATTTAAAATTATTCATAACAAGATTTTGCTCACTGGAATAAGGAGCTCTGGTGCAGTAGTCGTGGGTACTTGTTGGGCTGTGATTCACATTGTCCCAGTTTGAAACCACTAGTGGCTCTTTAGGACAAAGTCTGGACTTCATTTCTGAAAAGAGTTAGTTTCCAAGGCGCTATGAGTCAAATTGACTTGATAGGCAGTGAGTTGAGTTTGTAGTAATATGATACTTTTCTTTAGCTCTTACAGTTTGAGGAAGATCAAATGGGTGATTTTCTTTGTTTTCTCAGTCTATGTTTTCACATAATTCATTATAATATTTTTCTTATGAAACTGTACTTTGAAATTTTCTGTTCAGCTCTTTAATGTCATATTTTTCCTTTCGATTTAGTTAGTCTATGTGAACAAGTATCAGAGTTTCTGCTACCATATATTTTGGTATTTCTCTCTTAATTTTCTTTTTAAACATCTTTTAATATCTTTATATAGGATGTTCTACATATCATTAGATAAGTCATCTGGATTTTGGCCACTAATTTTTAATGCATTAAATGCATTCTTTGTAATATCTCTAAATTCAAATTGAATGAATTAAAGAGCATATTTTGGTTCTGGTGAACTTGTTTTTATTTACTAAAGGTTCAAGTTGAGCAGCTATATGAGCAGTTGATAGATGGTTCTCTAGCTGTCCCTGGCTTTGTTCTGGATGATAATATTTATATTTTCCACTTTCTCTTTCCATAGGGTTATTCTATTTGATTCTTCTCTATTCTAACCAAGTGCATGTGTAATCATTCAAGAAATGTATTTGCATAATCAAATGAATTTGCAGTGACTAAGTCATTAATCTTTCAAAATTATGTCATATATTCTCCAGTATGGTATCAAGCACAAAGGTCGATGTTTCCAATGCTGAGATTTTTCTTTTATTCAAACACCTTCATTAACGCTTTGTTCACATACAATACAACTCAACAGTTCAACCAGATCAAGTGTTGTACAACCTTCATCACAATGCATTTTCGAACATTTTCATTATACACATACTTATTGTTATGAATGGTTTCTTTTTTTTTGTTTGGCAAAATATGCATAACAAAACATTTGCCAATTCTAAAACTTTCTACACTACTGTGTAATTCGTTGCCATTGATTATACTCTTCATATTAGACAACTATTATTATTATCTTTCTCCATATGGTTCCCCCACAATTAAAATGAGCTCTATGCCCCCTAAGCTAAAACTCTTCTCCCTTCACGCTTGGTTTCTGTTTTTTAAATGAATGTATTTGCTATAGCATTCACATATCATGCACTTCCAGAGTTAAACTGCTTCTAAAAAATGTTGTATGCACATCATCACAGGCAGCTCTAATGCTCCCTCCTCCTTCCTGTATCCACTGATCTATCCCCCATTCCCAGCCACATATCATTTCCCAATTTTCCCAATAAACCATTGCATCCACTCTATGGATGCATTAGTCTCTAAGCATATATCCAGTCTGTGCTTCCTAAAGTGGGAAATATAACAGAAACAATATAAAGTATTAACAACAGGAAACGGGAAGAAGAAAATAATAAGAAATAAAAATAATAAGAAATAAAGATAAAATAAAGAGTAAGATAGAAAAGTCACTGACCATATGTAAAAAGCCAGAGAAGAAAGGTCTTTCTTATAACAATCAAGAAATATTTGAGCAGAGAGCAGGTTCGGTGAAGAGAGAGGTCAACTGACTAAGTCTCAATATACAGTGATTCTGTTCACCATAATTGTTTACCATCATCATTTACAACAATCTTTGTCTGATAGTAAGGTTTTTTGAGTCTGTAACTTGTAACTGAAGAGGATTTGTGAGGCCCAATCCAATCAGTGACACAAGATGAATTCTGGATTCCCACCATCCTCCATAACCCTCTATAAATTAGGTGTAGATAATTAAAACTCTGACACTTTTCCTTTTTCACATATATGGGTTTTCTTGTGGTCTTCTTTGGGTCACACATGGTAGTTTTCTTCTTCTGTGTGGACTTAGTTGCTGCTTCACTTAAATAGCTGCTTGTTTGAATGCCAGCTTTTAAGATGCAAGACATTATTCTAGCTGATCATCTGGCACCATCTACTTTGTTCCGCACATTTCGCTGTAACACCCATATCTGCAGTGATCTCTTCATTTCTAGCCCTAATCCTAGTAACTATTGTTGGATTAGAATCAGATCTATGTGAGGAGCCCCCAGACCACCTGTTGGTCCCCCAGTTAGGAATGACTTTGTTTACTTTGGTGGCCCTATTATGACAACAACAATAAACATACCTAGAACCAACCAGATCAGCAACAATAAAAACCAAAGCAAGCAAACACCAACAACAAAAAATCAAAGTAAAAAACATTGTCAATCATCCCCTTAGAGTGTAAGGTGCTTGCAATGAAGCATGTATATTTTATCCAATGACATAGAATTTAAGGTGCTGTTGATATGAGGACTTTAATACAGTTCTACGTCCAGCTCCAATCCATGCGTTGTTGATTTATGTAGATTGATTTCTTAATTGACTGAGCTCTGTGTATATTATGCATGATGATTGGCACTGAGAAGAATTTTCCTCCATCCTCTTTTCCAAGAGCTGAACTCTCAGACTAACACCTGTCAGATAAGTTCAAGAGGAGCATTGTGGCACAACATATATGGTGGTTCGGGTCTCTTTTCCTTGGACTCCCACTAAGACCAGTTCCCCTCCAGTGTTCAAAGACCGCCATTTCCAAAGTTTGGGGAGGTCAACTCTTGTATCCTCTCCCATCGAGTTGTTCAAAGTCCAAGGGTATGGGAACCTTGGGGTAGGGTGCAGAGTCTCCACCAAGCGTCCATGCAGAGTCCTTTTGGTGTGGTCCTTGAGGGGTAGCTGGAATCTAACATCATCATAGTGCCCAATCCATGGCACGATTCTCCGACTGTTTAATCTTTTTTTACTTTGTTTGTAATGTTTGCACTTGAATCAGCAGTATTGATCAATTCAAATCGATTGCATATTTTAGCAATTTTAGAGTAGAAAATTTGGTAAAATTCTCTATTCTCTCATATTTCACAATAGTGGCTGTTCCATAAATTTGAGTAATAAGCATATTAACCAACCTTCCTTGTAGATATGAGTATATTGCTCTACCATGATCAATATTACATGTAGGGTAGATCTCAAAATGTCTTCTTTGACCATGAGTTTGCATTATTCTTCGATTTGTAATTTCCAGAACAGCAGGTAAGAGAACCATGTGGTTCAATGTGCCAATCTCAGTGCGTTTTGGCTCACTAATACCTAAGCTATCAAAATGTTTGTATTCCATTTCATTTTGAGGGCTTCAAATTTGCAGAGGTCCACAATTAATACATGACACCTTTTAATTATTGATAGTCCCTTTTAGCTGTTTCTTCTTTTTGCACCAGGCTGCATGTTGACTATGATGAAAAGGCAGTCCTTCCATAGTTGTGTTTTGAGAGCTGGATTAATTGAGGGCCTCATCTTTTGGTAGTACACCAGACTTTATTCCTCTGATGTTCATGAGCTTTGCGTGGATAATCTTTGATATGGACAATCCTCTCTTTTTTCAGCTTCTTAGCCTGCCCTCTCTGCTATGGGTGACCACGCAGGTATTCTATATGCCTGTGAAATAGCTTTCAGCATCACAGCAATGTGCAAATCCTCACGATACAACAAAATGACATATTATACTATAGCACACTTATTAAAGATTTATATAAATAATTGAAATCATCTAATGTACAGTGTTTTTTTACAAATTTTTTTCAGTACTCTAGGTGTTTTTATATGGACTTCATGTTTTGTCAAGTTTAAAATTTTCTTAAAAGAGGCCTAGATTATTGGTATTTAATTGAACCTATAGATCAAGAAGGGGCAATTGATGTACTTGCTATATTTTTCTCTACATTTGAGATCTTAAATAATTCTAATTATTTTTAAATTCTTTATATCTCAATAATTCTTTTCCAAATAAAAGTGCACAAGTGTTTCAAAATTTTGTTAATATTGTCTTTATATATTTAACACATGTTCAATATTTCTGAGAACATTATGTTTTTACAACAGGTATATTGAAATTTCATGACATATAGGTATATACTTTGTATTTGTATGATAGCAAATAAAGATGTACTACTACAAAATTATAGCAACTTTCTTAAGAAAAAATAAAAAAAAAACACAATAGTTTCTCAGGGCTGAGCCCTGGTGGCGTAGTGGTTGTGCACAGGACTGCAGCTCACTGGGTTGGTGGTTCAAATCCAGCAGCAGCTCTCCAGGAACAAGGCTGGGCCTCCTACTCCCACCACCAGGGCAGTGATACTCCTCAAACAACAACAACAAAACAATATTCTCAAATCATCCTCATTTATTTCTATACATTATTAAAGGTAGTGTTTATCCCTCTTAATTTTCCCTTAGGAAATTCTATCCCTTATAATTTATACTATGGTAAAATGGCAATTTTGATATCTCCAGTGGATTCAAATCTTGTAACTTTTAAAATTTCTTTGATTTTGGGGGACAAAAATATTCTGATATGACAATGTCAGTGATGTATGATGGAAGGGTTAATGGTTCCCAAAAAATTCTCATAGGTCAACCCTAGATAATTCTAATGAATTGTCACATTTTTTTCTGATTTTTTCTCATTAATACAGTGTCCCATTTTATAAACACTTCTTCATAACAAACTCTAGATATTATCCTGTATTCTTTAGAAAGATCTGCCAAAATTATGTCTTTGGAAATTAAAAATTTGCATAACATTATGAACTGATTTCTCTGCTACATTTTGACTAGTCTGGGGACCTATAGGAAGACACTTTTAATTGAGGTTTTTGAAGGCAGATTGATGAAATTAAATATATTACTGGAAGAAGTGGGAGGACTACAGACATTGCAGAGACGTGTTTAAACAGGCTTTCTTTCAAATAAACCCATGTTTACACATACTGTAACCAGAATTAAAATTTTTCTTGCGTTGTCTTAGATTTTTACATACATTCAGAAACATGCTTGCCTTTTCTACTTTTTTGAGTATTTTTGTAAATTGATCCCCATGTAATCTGTGAATAGAGATTAATTGCCTCAATTCTACTTGCATTTTATTCGAATAATTTTTGCATATTCCATCAGGAAATCCAAAAATCAAATAATGGAAACAAACATACTTGTTTTGTTACTAATATTAGTGAGAAAACATTCACTTTGACATTGACATATGAGTTATTGATAAAGTTTGTTAAATGCTTTTCTGCAATCTGCAGGATACGTTGTCTTCTAACTTCTGGGTTCTTGTCCTATTTTATTAGCCAATTGAAATAAATCAAGCAATCATGCAAGAGAAGTACAAAGGGATTTTTGTCTGCACACATGAGAGAAGCATTTTCTCTTGAAAATACTAAATGCTCTCCGGATTAAGAGCATTTGGGTTTTTACCCTTTAAGCTTCCAGGATTATGGCTTCTCATGCAATCCAAGTCCTGATTCACCTCTGTCCATAGACAGAGGTCAGACCACTGAGTCATGTTCCTTAGATGGTAGTCCAACTGTTGAGTCATGCCTCTTCACTAGCTGTACAATTTGCTTAAGATATAGACTCAGGAAGATCAGTGGGTCAAATATTGAGTCTAACAAATACACTTAATTAAGATTACTTAATTAATATTACTTAATTAAGATTAGAACAAACCAAATATAAAATTTATTTGGAGGCATCTTAGAAAACTTGAGTATTAATGACATAATATATGTAGGAAATAATGAAATATTTTAAGTTGATTAGCAGAGGATGTCTATTAAAATGAATATTACCAGCGATTCATAATGAACTTTTAGATAAAATGACATAAAGTGAAAATCTTTAAAGTGCTGTAGCAAAAATGTTAAGGAAATATATAAAACCAAATGAATAAAATATCAAACCTTATTGAAGCATGATGATAAAGAGACATGTATCATGTTACACTCTCAGACTTTGATGTGATATGAGTTTTCATGACATTTAAATATTAAATAGTTACATAAAAATAAAGAGAAAACCCTAGACTGGAATTATTAATTTAAAATAAATGTGTGTGCATATAGATAAAGGTGTATATAACATGTTCAAGACAATTTTGTAGCATTAGAGGATAAACTTTGGGTTGCTAATCACAAGCTTGAGAGTTCAAGTTCACCAGCTATTCCTTGCAATAAAGAGGAGTCCGTAGATTTGCATTGTTAGAAGTTATGTAAGGTCATCATTATAGGAAATCTACTGGTTTATTTTTGGGGTATCATACTTTGAGATTTAAAATATGTAAGGTTTCTGTAGATTGGAGTAGAAAAGTAAAGTGGTAAAAGCAGACCTATTTGGGTTATGAAAAATTAATATATTTGTCAAGAGGTTATATGTAGACTAACGTTTATAAAGAGCTGGAAAATAAAAAAAATGGTAAGACACCGTGGTAAAATATTTTGAATATGAAATTTGTGATAATTAATATTTTGGGGGGCCATTACTGCCCTCTGGTGGTCATGGTAGCTACCCAACCTTGTTCCTGGAGAGCTGCGCTGGATTTGAACCGCCAAGCCAGTGGGCTGTAGTTCCGCACTCAACCTCTATGCCACCGGGGTTCAGCCCCTAAGTTTAAATTTCTATAGATTTACATGGAATGAATATTTTTTAGTAAAGAAAGAAAAATATGCAAGCAATTTCCCTTGTTTGGGAGAAAAGTGATACTGTTGACCTTTGGTTCTTGAAATTTGGCATAGGATGGGGAGTCAATTAAGCTTTGAAAATTAAGTTTATATTTGAATAGCTGGAAAAATGCATGGTAATGCCACCAACATTACAGTAGTCCACAAAAGAAGTGTACCCAATCGGCAAAGATATGATGATTGATTTGTAATATTTCCAAATTACAAAAATATATCATCAGGAAATATGTGCTATTTGAGCTCACAAAGTTGAACAGCATCACATTATTTATTCATATATATTTGTCTTTTGAGTTAGAGTGATACCACTTGAAATAGTTGGGCTAGTGTGTGTTTAAAAATTACAGTGATTTAAATTTTGACATTTAAATAGCACAATCCATTGAAATTTTAAAATTATATATATATATACACACACATATGTACATGTGTGTATGTATATATATTGAATACTTTTCTTGGGGCCCTTATGTCTCTTATCACAATCCATACATTTTTCCAGTGTGGCAAGCCCATTTGCACATATGTTGCCTTCATAATTATCAAAACATTCTATTCCCACTTGAGTCATTGATATCAGCACCCATTTCTTCCCCTTTGCCCCACCCACATACCCTCTTGAATCTTTGATAAATTATACATTTTTTTCTTATGATTCATTTTATATCGTTATTTTAAAATGTTGCATACATAGCAGCTTGATTTTATATTATTTAGCACATTACCATAGCTTTCATATTGCACTTTACTCATATATATCCTGAACTCATTATTAAATAAGTTATCTGTGACCTGATCTAAATTGGAAGTTTACAGTGGCCCCAATATATGGCTTTGGCCCCATTTTAGAATCAAATCTTTATAATAAGACTATAATGAAACCCTTGTAATAGTCAAATTTGCCAAGCAATTTTAAATAACTTAAAATGAACCTGATAATTGCAAATTAATTTCCTTGTCATTAATAAATACGACTATTTTTTTCAATTATACAGATTTTCTGTGCAACCGTGAGAATTGTTTTTGTATTTCAAAGAATTGCACCCAAGTTCTATATAAACACTTCATACTAATGTTTTTAAAATTCAATAATCATTCTAGTGTAACTATTTGATATGTGGAAACTTTATTACCATACCATCTTTTACATCCATAATGGGCTTTGTTGTTTTGTAGTTAAATTTTCATCCATGACCTTAGAGTAACTAGAATTTCTAATTCCTGCTTTTGAATTAGTTGCTGAAAAGTATTACAAAAACATCCTAATCTATATTCCAATTGAATCATGGTATTCATTAGAATGGGGAAAACCTTTGCTGTGGTGGAATTCTTAATGTATAGGATTTCTCATTATAAATAATGAAGCAGTCTTTTTGCAAAAAAGCAAACTCTAAGAAGATGAACCCAATTGTTAATATCAAATTCTTGACATACTCAAGCACCATTGAATTAGGAGATACATATTTAGCAAGAACAATATTTTTGCCACTAAAATATTTCCCCTAAATATTTTATGCATATTTTGTCTGGATATATATATATACACATATATACACACACATACACATACATATAGTAGAAACTATGATGCAGAGAGGTAAAACAGATATTAAGATAGATATTAAGATAGATATAGATATAATCCATATTTTATAGATGGTATTTTTATATTGTTATTGCCCAGAAACAGTAAAATAATCAGTTGAGAGAGAATGAGCTTATATGTAGGAATGAAAATTTACTCTAGAGCTACACAACTTATTCAATGATGTGGATATATTGAATTTAGAATTGACTACATATCAGTCACTGGAGGAATCCTAATCTATTGTTTGCTGAGATCACAGATATTCTAATACTCTCCTTATTGTCTAAGTTTCACTTTCTTGTTCGTCCAAAATAACCTGTTATTTTTTCTTTGTGTCAAAAATGTCAAATATTCTGAGTTCACTTTGGATAAGTAACTATATTCTTAGATTTTCCCTTCTATCACACTTCCCATGTGTTTTTATAATTTTTAATTCCAGGAAACAATTTATCCATCCATTGCTAGAATAATGGGTATCTCCCTTAAATTACTGCTGTGTTAATAGCTAAAAATTATATCCTGTCCTGAATTGGGCAAGAATGGTTATTCACCATTTAACTCTAAGACAAGATGTACTTCCACAATGGGAAAAATATATGTGAACATCTGTTATATGCTATACAAGGTCATTTAATACCTCCCTTAGCTATCAACTTTTTGGCCTAAATTGTAACTATATCTTACTCAAAATGTTTAAGATTATAGTATGTATATGAACTGATTTAAAAATATACATTTTTAGTGTTACACATAAATATGTATGTAAGAAACTTTGTAGGATATAAGAAGCCCCAGATGTTTGTGTAAATACTTAAAATTTTAGAAAGTATTCGTATATAACTATAAGTAAATGAAAAAATAATTATGTGCATTATGCTTTATAAATTATTTCATTATGGAATAAAGAATTTGAGAAGGTCCTTTTTATGGTATCTTCTGCATTTTTAAAAAGCATCTTCCTAAACAAGCAATGAACAGCTGCCTCTCCTTGCAGGTGCAAGACAGAAATGGTTTTGAACCCAGTTCTTTTGTGTACCAAAGCAGGTGAACTTTACATCATAGTCTAGACAAAATGGTCATCAAAGCCTTTGAAGCCCTGTGTTGTTGTTAAATTTGTTTTTAACACTTCTGTCTCCATATGAAGAAATATATAGCTTTACTGTGCACCTCCTCTATGTCTATGATATAAATGTATCTCTCCTTAAAAGAAGAAAGTCATTTAGGTTAAATTCACTTGGACTCTGGCGTCAGACACTGAATTTGTATCTAAGTTATGTAACCTCAGTATTTTATTTCATATCTTATAAGGGAAAACTTGTGCAAATACTATGGGCATGTGCATAAAATGTTGGCTTCCTTGTTGGATTCTAAAATAAATCTGGATACTGACTAGAAAATAGTGTATAACAAATATGATTTCATTTCTTATCTTGTTTCTTTATTAACAGTTAATTTAATTGTACACAACTATACACACTTATACACATATGCCATACATATGTATACCAGTGAGTATATTTGTGTGTGTGTGTGTGTGTGTGTGTGTGTGTGTGGGGAGAGAGAAACAACTGATTGCTGTATCTTTTGACCTTCTAGAAATTTTAAAGTTAAAATGACTGTCATTATTATAATGGATGTTGACATTGAACACACACATAAAGCATAATGACAAGGTCCTAACATAATTATTTTTGTACTCTTGATTTTCAGTTACATCTGTTTCAAATATTGCTGGTTACTCTTGACATGTGTTGCATTTGATTGGGAATTGAAGCAAGGGAAATACTGGAGAGATTTTAGTTTAGGTTATTAAGAACAAGAATTTTAACCACAATTTCATTAGATGATTTTATGCTGTTATGAAGAACCCCCTGAAATATTTTTAGAACATTTTACCATTGACCATTATAAATATGGACTGTTGCTATTGTTTCTATAGTGTATAGCTCTTCTATATTACATGAAAATAAATTTTTCTCCAAAATAAATCATGAAAAACAAAATTATGACAAAGAATCTGATTAGATAATGAAAATATCAACAATATTAAGACATAAAAGGGATAAACTGCTCATAAGGTATTTGTTTTATTGTATTTATTTATACTTTACTGTTTCATCAAATTAAATTAGTAAATGTTATATGCTCACTTTGGGATAAATATTTTAGTGTAATAATTGCCTTTATTATATTATAAAATTGATAGCATAGTTTATCACTGAAGTAGATGATTAATAAATGATTGTTTCAAATCAGTTATTACTATATGATGATCCCATAGCTGAAAATGATAAGTGATTAAAGTGCTCTATTAAACAATAGTAAATGGGACAAATGCATACACAATATATCAGGACCCACTGTTTACAGAAATTTCAAAGACTAATAAAAATAGGTAGGGCTTCACATGTAAAGAATTGCTCTCTTAAGGCTAAGAGAAGACTGACTGATTGAAAGGTTTCAGTAACAGAAGTTGAGCACAGCGAGCAATCTCCAGAACCAATACAGGGAACGCACTTGTTCCAAGAGTGCACTAACTAGAAAAATTTTATATATTGAGGGGGGAGCCTCAGTGCCCTCTGGTGGGAGTAGGAGGCCCAGCCTTTCTCCTGGAGAGCTGCTGCCGGATTTGAACCTCTACACCAGTGGGCCGCAGTCCCGCACACAAGCCACTGGACCTCAGCCCCTGAATAATTTTATATTTTAACAATATTATAAATTGTCACATTTTATGCTTATTTAACATCTCTTTGAGGCGTTTCCACCAAATTTGGAAACTCTAGGCACACTTGAAAATATGTTTCAAGTGTGTATATTTATTCATTTGAAAATATTTTATATTTATTATCTGAAATATTTAGAACATAGCATATTATTTGCCACCATTTGGCGTATTTCAACTAAAAGGACTATAAAGACTTCAAATGTGTGCTTAAGTATGTCTTAAAGGAATGAAATAATTTGGTTGCCAAGTTATGATGTATTTTAGAGCAATATTTTTTTTTAATTTCTCACTTGTATCACATTCATCCCATGCATGTTATTTCTTATAAGTAATGGACATATTGAAAGAGAGGGTTAATTATGTGCATAAGAATGTATATTTTATGATATTGTTTAAAAATGCATATTTTTATTCCGATTCAGCTAATACCACTTTAAGAAAATTCTATCATAAAAATGTCATAGAAGTAAAATAGGGGAATAATTTATGTAATACAAAATTTCATCTGTGATATATGTCTAAAGTAATTATACTTTCCCCCTCAAAAAAATCCTACAATGTAATTTCAGAACAATTTCCTAGAAAGAATGAAAGTTCTATATATACAAAAATTACCCTTCCTATGACAATTAAATAAAGTTGATCATGCATCTGAAAAACATGCCTAAATCATAGAAATGAATGCAATCTGCCCTTATGAAGATGCATAGCCTGAGGAAACCTCCCTTGTCTGTCTATTGAGTCAGAATTGGACTCGATGTCAGTAGGTTTGTTTTGAGTAGATCAGACTGTCAATAGGAGTGGAGTATATTTAGACCAGAAATGTGCGTGTGAAAGAAAGTTCTCTCAAGGCCACACACTTAGTGGAATCATTCTGAAAATTGCATTATATTCAGTATCCTAGTCTTCCACTTGACATGTGTATTCAATTGATAACTGACATGAAGAAGAGAGTTCCTAAAAATGACTGGCATGTACCTAGGTACAGACAAAGTCCTGTAAAAGACATTCTGTCAGATTATCTAAAGTCCAAGGGTAGAAGTATTCATCATTATTAAATGTTACCAATATCAACCATGATCTGAAATGTATTCTTTATTGGTGAAGAAGCCAGGATGACATTTAATCTTTCAAAAAATATCATGTATAGAGTTGCAAGTTTGTCACTTTGAGTAAATTTGGCAGTTCCTGTGGGGAGATTCAGCTGCTTTTTAAGAGAGTAAAAAGGAAAGTCCCAGTTGCTTACTCAGTTCTTGTGCCTAAAATAAAGAAGTATCTAATTAGCATGTTCTTTCATCTCCTTTCCAAAATAGTAATGTTGAAGCAAAAAGAGAAATCTGTATAATCATATATTTCTGCCCTTGATGTGTGACATTGACTTAATGATGTCAGGGACACAGAGTAAGAAATAAACTCAGCAATTCTCCTGAAGAAGCTTCACCACTCAGGTAAAGATAAAGATAAATGCACTACTTTCTGTAGTGACAGCCAAAATAGAGGTCAGTGATTACCTGCAGGAGAGAGCATGATTGGAGTACTTCAAAGCAGTTTGCTGAAGGAGAGGAGGCTCCAGAGGGATGCAGGAAGGTATACAAGAAAATAAGAACTCCATTATTTTATGGAATGCAGTCTGCCTTACTCTCCCTTTTTATTATGCAAAATATTTTGATTAATCAGCCCTCTTCTTTCTTGATTTTTATTAACTTTTGAATAGTGATATTTTAAAAAATGTGCTCTCTTAGTCACACACACAATCATCAAGCACAGATGATAATGCATATATACATACAGTATGTAGTACATGCATATGTATAATCCTTATCCACATGCACTTACATTGCACACATACATGACATAATGGACTATGAGTTGGGCAGCCGACTTCAAGAGAGCAGTTTGAAACCATCAGCAGGTCTGAGGGGTCAAGGGAAGACTTTCTGCAGCTGGGAAGACCTATAGCTGGAGAAATCCAAAATCTCAGATGAGTGGAACCTCAGGAAAAGGATATTTTGCTTCACAAAGTAGACGCTCAGTCGGAAGATAGCATAAAGTTAGGTCATGTTCCTACCCTATTTTACACAGAGGTCACTATGGGTTAGAATATACTGGAAGTCATTTAACAAATATTTATTAAAGGATAATAGGATTATTCCACAAGTTTTTAAAGCTCTCTATTGCACACACACATGTGTGTATGTAAATGTGTGCATGTGTGCATAAATAAGTATATATTTGTAACTCAAAACTGTTATCACTAGTGTTTCTCTTCATACAAACATTTCTAAGCGTGTATCTGTAACCAGTGAATAGCTGAAGATAACTAATTGTCTTAATCTCTTTAGAGTCCCCCTTTTTTAAAAGATAATTTTATTGGGGGTTCAGAATCCATGTATGAACCCACTGTGTCAAGCACATTTGTTCATTTGTTGCCATCATCATTCTGAAAAATTTTCTTAGTACTTGAGCCCTTCATATCAGCTCCTCATTTTTCCGCTCCCTCCCCACCCTCCTACTTTTTTTTTTTTTGATACTTCTGTTGGGGGTTCTCACTCTCCCATCACAGTGCACACTTTTCTCCAATGTGTCAGGCACACTTGCCCACGTGACACCACCCATGACTTTCAAAGCATTCCTTTTCCCCCCAACTCCCTGATATCAGCCTCGACTTCCGCTCCTCCCTCCCCCACTTACCCTCCCTCCACAAACCCCTGATATGTTATAGATTTTCTTCCATATCCTGCATCATCCTTCATTGCTCCTCACCCATATTTCCATTCCTTGTCCTCCTGGGAGGGCATTCTGTGATGCTCACCTTCTGGATATGATCGATGAAGACAAAATGGGTACATAAGCAAATGTAGCGAAGAAAGCTGATGGTGCCCAGCTTTCAAAAGGTATAGTGTCTGGGGTCTTAAATATTTGAAGATTGGACTCCCCCTTGCAGAGGGTCACGGGAAAAAAAAAGATCAGTCAGTGAGGATGCAGTATAGCACCTATGAGATACACAACGTTCTTCTAGACCTTTGGTGTTTACTTTACCCCACTCTCATGACCTCAGTTCTATCTTACAAATCGATTAGACCATAGCATGAACAGTGCTACAGATAAGAGCCTGAAACACAAGGTAGCCAGGGTAGATAAACCCCTCAAGGCCATCAAGGAGAGTGGAGATTGGTGGAGGTTGAATAATTGATCAAAAGGATCAAACTAGAGTTCCCTTAAAAAACAAAATTTGTATGCTTTGGAGAAAAAATGAAACTAAGACAAGTATTAGGTTTTGAACAAACCTGAAGTGGATTTCTTCCTAAATAACTGAAGCTTCACAACAAAAATGAAATATTGATCATGTCATTTATGGAATGTAAGAGAGACCCCAAAGATGACCCAAGATTGAGAAGATTGTCAGCAAATGAAGTCATTGTGGCAAAAGTCCAGAAACTCTTGAAAGAATTCTGGAAAACTACCTCTGATACAATTCTATTCAAATTGGAACTTATATGGCTCAGTGTGTTTGTTTTTTTAATTAATACTTTATCGTCAGTAAGAAAGGCTGGCTTAAAAAAAAAAGGAAGACTGACTAATGGCAGATTTCAGTAAAAATCGTTACAAGACCACTGCATCACAAAAGGACAGATGCTATAAAAACTCTGTTGTAGCGGTTTTGGTTCTAAATGGGTATGCAGAAATTCTCATTACACTTTACAATAATGAATGTTTTTTATAATTCTAAAGTATAGTAACTCATTGAAGACTTGTTCATGTATCAGATTTTTCACAGACTATGTCCATATAGAAATGAAAGTCTTTCTTGAAATGCATCAATGAAATGCCATAGCTCGGTGGAAAAGCACATAAAATGAAAGCCTGGTTATATTTAAAAATCATGGTGCTAAGCATGTTACAAACACCACCAAAATTCAGTCACAAAACAAATACACAAATTGTCTGGAGTTCAGTTAAGACTAAGGAGGGAGATCAAATCTGTACATAAAATTTACAGAGAAGATTTTTATAAAACCATCAAGTATACATAAATACTTGAGTCATGCTGATGAGATGGTAGGACTGATGTACTTCTCATTTTTAAAAATCATTTTATTGGAAGCTAATACAACTCTCATCACAATCCTTACATCCATTGTTTACCATGCACTTTTGTATATTTTTTGCCGTCATCTTTCTCAAAACATTTGCATTTTCTTCTCATTATTCAAACACCTAACGTTAATAGAAAAATAAAAAAGACATTAGCAATAGCACCGCCGATGTAAATCTCATCCCATGACAGCAGGTTAGGACACTGGACAAGGCTAACAGGTCAAGAGGTTGTGGTTCAGTGCAGAGGAGCCATCTGGCTCACCGAAAAGAAGTGCAGAAGCAGTGCTGCAGAGAACAATGGGGAAGATGACTTCGATTATCTCTAGACTTGCCAAGAGTCCAGGCACTTTTGGGGCATCAGACCTGAATATGATCCCTGCTGTTGATCCAGCAGAAGGATCATCACCTCCTTCAAATGGCCATCGTGCTGTCTGTAGCAGGATATGCTGACTTTTTCATGGAAGTCTTGAACTGGAGTCACAATATCTACTGCATAAAATTTCAAAGACCAAAGAAAATTGAGCATACTACTTTAGATTAGTATAAATGTTTGTTATTCTTGTTGTTAGCTGCCATTGAATTGATTCTGACCCACAGTGACCTTATGCACCAAAGAATGAAATACTTCCCCTTCTTGTGCCATCCCCACGAGTGTTCCTTTGCTGAAGTCCATTGCTTTAGCCAATGTCCATCTCCTGGAGGACCTCCCTTTTTTTTTGGGGGGGGGGCATCACTACCCTGGTGAGAGTAGAGAACCCAGCCTTGATCCTGGAGAGCTGCTGCTGGATTTGAACCATCAACCCTGTGGGCCACAGTCCTGCAGACAACCACTACACCACTGGGACTCAGCCCTAGGACCTTCCTTTTTGTCACTGCCCCTCGTCTTCATAAGGGCATCACATCCAGCCAACAATTGGACTGAAATATGACCCTGGATTGAGATCCCAACATATTGCAGTGTACACCTAAATATTGCAAAGTGAAAAGATTAGATATCACCAGTTCTTGCCTGTGGGTCAACGAAATGAATGAAAACTAATAGTTGGATTCCTGGAGTCTAGGAAATTTCTACAGATCTCTAGGACCCAGGAAAGTCCCTATTGTAGAGTGGACAAATGTACCAGGTGACCTCAAATAAAATCAGAAACAGATGGAGTCTTCTAGCATATCTCACAACCACTGTCTAGCTGATTATGGTTAACTTTATAATATTGTAGTATACCAAAATCAAGTCATTGCCAGTGAGTCAATTTTGACTCATAGAGACCCTCCGGTACAAAATAGAAAGAAGTACCTCTGTAGATTTTTCAGACTGTCATTTTTTCCATGAGTGGAAAGCTCACTTTTCTCTGATGGAGTAGTTGATGGTATCTAACCAAAATTAGCAGCCCTACATGGAACTTACCCTGACACCAGGACTGAAATTTTGTTTACACTGTGCATATCACACTATGGTGAAGCTTGATGTATTTTGATTTGAAATTGAAAAGATACTAGATGAGACTATTAAAATTTCAGAAAGTAGTGCACAGTCTGTTGACACAGAATCTAAAATTTCAAGGACATTTTAAACTAAATTATTCTAATCACAGGGATTCATTGCATCCAGTGTTCAAACTATTTTCATCTTTGATCAGATGACAGGTAGGAAGTGACATGTTAGTTTGCACTGAAATCTGCATGCTCATTGTGTATTTAGTTTCCAAAATGAATGCAATAACCATGAAGCTTGAAAAAGTGAAGTACAATAAAATATGTACATAATAGTGATTTATCTGTATGATTTCTGCAATGACTAAACAAATAAGGATGATTTACCATATGACTTAACATAGTGATTAAAGAGAAATAGTATGTGAAGGCTTTAAAGGATAAAACAAAATTGTTGCATTGTGCAAAACTAAGGAGTCTGATTTCAGGGAGTGACTGAAGAGAGAGAATCTCTTTCCACTTTAGGTTACCGTATGCCGGTATACATTTATAGTTCCAGATCTTATGGAAACATCGACCTCCATGATCAAATTGGTCTTCCTCAAGCCCACTGTTGCATATATCACAGAAATGATTCGATTTCTCACATATACCTTCATAAGTATGCCTTATTAACACATCAAACAAAATTCTGCTTCCACATAGGACTACATCCACAAGAAAAGGAGTAAGTATCACAATGCATACTTTAGATAATTCAGCTTAATTTATTACAGATAACTTTGGTCACTTGGTCTAGTTCTTTTTTTAGAGCTCACGCAAAACCTGATGAAATATTTGTAGCCTATCTTTTTATATCAAAGAAACCTGTTAAAATAATCTTTCAGAATTGTTTTCAAGGCCAAATTATCACAACCCCTTTGTTTGCATTCACATTTATAAGTGTATATTCATTCATTGAGAAATTGGTATTATTCCTTGCACTTTGCAAGATAGTAAATATAGAACAGGGCACATGAAATTGTTCCCTTTAAGTAGTTCACATTCTAATGTCAGAGGAAGACAATTTAAGGGCATATAGATATTTCAGTGATGATTTTTGTTAAAGTCTCTTGGGGAAACATAACCTTGAGGTACAAAGGATGATTCAATTGTTCATGTCCATTTCATAGGCTTACATGTGTTCACTTCCCTTCATGTACCATTTTGTTTGAGTTTCAGAATATTCTTGTGACAGGGTTTTGGGAGGAACTCCCATGATACATTCAGGTTTAAAGATTCATTGAAAGGACTCAGCAAAGCAGGTATAGTTATGGGTCGTCACATTGGAAGGATCTGGATGAACAGCACAGAAAGTAGTAGTGTATTCTGTACATGCCAAGAGAAACCATCTTGGAATCTTCTCCTTCTAGTAGAAGCATATGGTGATGTTCATAATGTCCCCATACATGATATGCGGTGAAGTGCACACAGTTTTTCCAATAGGAAGGCTCATATACCTTGGTCCTGGATTATATTATGGATAACACCCATTGACTTGTAGACATCCTTCAAATAATGTGAAGTACTCAGAATCCAGATCCTCCTTACCCCGAATACAAAGGGTCACTTAATTAACCTAAATTACCTGAGACCAATGAATTCAGGCATTCAAAAATGATAACCATGAATACAGTGTGGCGCAAAAACTTAAGACATTCAGAAATGCAATACAGACAAAACCTTGTGGTTTCTCTCTCACAGCCTGCAGAGGACCACTCCAAAATACAGATGTTTCTTTATAATTTGCAAGGTTTACAACTTGCAGGCCTACTGAGTTAACAACTGACTCATAGATATAGATTATTCCACAGTGACATAAAATAGATTAGTTCTCGCCATCTTCAATAAGCATAACATTATTATTTTTATTTTAAAACAAATTATTATTGGAAATGTTTCTGATTTTCAACAGGGGATAAGACAAACCAGTCAGGGTGCAGTGTAGCAATGATGAAACCTATCACTTCCCTCCAGTTATTAAGTGCTTCCTCCACACCCAACCCCTACCCTATCATGATCCCAATTCTACTTTACAAATATGGCTAGGCAAGAGCATGTTCACTGGTACAGATAGGAACTGGAAACACAGGGAATCCAGGACAGATGATCCCTTCAGGACCATTGGTAAGCTAGGGTGGAGGAAAGGTAGGGCAGAAAGGTGAAACTGATTGCAAGGATCTACATATAACCCCCTAAGTGAGGTTGGACAACAGAAAAGTAGGTGAAAGGAGACATTGGACAGTGTAAGACATGACAAAATGATTATCATTTAAAATTCTCAAGAGTTTATGAAGGAAGGGGTGTGGAGGAGAGGGAACATGAGGAGCTGATACCAAGGGCTCAAGTAGAAAGCTAATGTTTTGAGAATGATTGTGACAACAAATGTACAAATGTGCTCAGTACAATTGATAGATGTATGAATTTTGATGAATTATATGAGCCTCCAATAAAATGATTAAAAAAATGTTTCCAAGAATGTAACTGCAGATTTGGCATGTATACCAATTGTAATGATGGAGAGCACTTTGAATTTGAGAAGGTTGCATTGTTAAAAAAATAAAATAAACTACATAACTTTGAAAAAAATATATAATTTTTGTTTGGGTAGCCCTCGGTGTCTGACAGCAGCTGGATTTAGTTCTTTGGGGCGCCGAACCGGGTGTGGCATTTGGCCTGTGCTGGCTGAGATGGGCGTCATTCCTGGAGATTTCTTCTCAAGTCGTATCACTTGTAGTAGCTGGGAGCTGAAAACCAGAGTAAGAATAGACAAATACGGATCCTGGGAAGTACAGACTTTGAACCTACTTGCATTAACCCTGTGGTTTGAAAGTTGCTATGAGTTTACTATTACCTGTGTCTGAGGAGCCTGTATTAGAAGCATTCACCAACGGAGGCTTCTGTAGGAGTGACATTGAAACTGGAGCCTAGATAATGAAAAGGAGTGAACCATCCACAAAAGAGAAGGGAGCACACTGGACAATGGAGAAGCTTGTGGCAAGTTTCTGAGATCAAGAAATAGAGTGCAGGCCACTGAAGATATAATATTGTCAAGGTGATGAAGGGGGACACGGTGGAACAGGAACCTGAAGAGATGGAAAGAGTAATGTGCAACTTTATAATCTAGTATAAAAGTGATTAAGTGCCATAATTATATATTTTTAAGTGACCACTCTCTTTAGTCCATGTCATTTCTCATCTATTAATAACTTCTTACATTAATAACTGCCACCCTCACCTACAGAACTACAACTTACTTCCAGGTATCTTATGATGGAGGAAGGAGATTGTAGTATTGCGATATTGTAGGTGAGAAGTTTATACTTATTGTACAGAGTGGTTATTTTCAATAGATAGCTCTCCTAGCATTTGTATACTGGCTTATAAAGCTGGACAGAATCCTTTCCATCTCTTCAATATATGAAGTTCAAGTCTTCTAGAATTAGTAACTGCCATTCTCATCTATGAAAGAGCCCTCCTGGTTCAGTGGTTATGTCCTGTGCTGCGATTCTCAAGTTCAGTAGTCTGAGCTCATCAGCTGCTCTGAGGGAGACAGACGGAGATTTCTGTACCTAGGATCCATCTCAGCAGCTCCTAAGGGCAGTTCTATCCTGATCTAAAGGCCGTATTGACTCGATGCTCGTGAGTCTGGTTTGGGGTTATAATCAATACTACTAGGTACTTCCATGCATTGTGTCTTCCAAATAAGAGACATAAAAGTAGGTTGTCATTTTGCAGATAAAAATGACAATTATTGATGCAAGAAAATGAGATATGCTTCTATTGTGGAAGTAAGTTACATTGCACACAGGAATGTGTTGGGTCAGGGTGCTGAGAATACATCAGTGAAAAAGGACCAAAAATAATTTCCCAGACAGAGTTCACATTCTGCTTGTGAAAGATAGGCAATAGATTTATCAACAGCAATAAAAAATCTCTTCTGTTAAAATGAGTTAGAAGTGACCATGGAAAAAGTATCTACCTCCTTAGCTAGAAAGGTCAGTGTGGGTCTCAGTGAAATGGTGGTCTTTGAACAAAGACATCAATATTCCTTTTCTATAATTTTCCATCTTCTCGCTATTATGAATAGGGGTGCAAAGAACAGGAAGCACATTGAGTAGAGGCATACTTTCTTGCATATTACTAAATAAAAGAAAAAGTCATGATTTCAATATTATAATCATACAAAATTTGGATGTCTATGTTTCAGGCACTTTGTTACAAGAGTTATTTTGATTAGCTGGGACACTCAAATCTTAGTGCAAGGGAATGAAGAGAAGGCAGATTTTATTCTGTAATAATTAGTCAAATATATTGTTATCAAGTCTGATAAATAACATTACAATAAAATTGAATCATCAGATAAAATAGTATAAGTGAATGTGTACTGTTTCTTTATCTTTTATAAAATAAATATTTGAAAATAATTTAATTTGTGAGATATGTAAGAAAATATCATTGAAACCTTGATAAATTTTAAGGAACCATAAAAACCCTGGTTTTAATAATTTAAAATTCCTCAGTTTTCAGTTAGATATTTTAAATGCAGTTTTCTGTACTAATCTATTTCTGTATTGATAAATCCCCTTCAGCAGTAGATGAACTATATAGTGTCATTTAGTGAAAGCAAGCATTTTGTCCACTTAAATATTTGGATATTTTTCAGTAATAAAATTCACTCTATATAATTATGTAAGATTTAATACAGGCAACCATACTTACACCTGACTAAAACTGTACTATATGCAATGCACACGTAAATTAAATAAAAGTAAGGAATAGTTTTAATGGGTCTTTTTATAAGGAAATTTCCTAGGTACAACAATAGGATATAAATAGATATCTAAAAAAAAACCCAAAACAAGAACAGAGATTCAGCATTTTTTAAAATGCTTGGGTTTTAAGTTTAGATTTTATAAAAATTATATGTTGTTCTAAAATAGCAATAACTGATAATTAAAAATAGATTGTCAACTTATACTATCATGAGTCTGAATTAAAGATGGTATTTGTACGTTGAATTGTATTTTATATAATTCTATTTGTTTATTTTAGCATGATTCTGCCCATAAAGGGAATTTGTGAGTTTCCTACTAATTAGCCAAACAGATAACTGTACCACTATTCAGTCAGAAATCAATTGGAAACAAATGCAAGCTTGCTAAATATTTAAATAGGGCACTGCACTGGGAGGAAAAGAAATCATCTAGTTTGGGTCAGATTTTAGGAAATTTAATATTATGGAAAAGCTGCCACCACTGCGTTTTATTAAAACTTATTAGGCTTATGTGGCAATAAGAGACAAAAAATTGTTTGCTGAGAGGATTGCTTTTGGAAAGATACTTCTAAACAACTTTTTTCTAATTTAGAAAAACTAGGTAGCCTAGGTACCTTTTGTCCAAAGGTAATTAGTTCCATTTATCCATTATACTCTAAACACATATATAGATGCATATATTATTATATCTTTATATATTGCATAGAATATAAATATGCATATATAATGACATACTAAATCAGTGTGTGCATTTCTACCAGATATAAAGCACTGGCATGCACATAGTCATACCTATCATTTTATAGATATAGATGTGCTATATCTTTATATGTCTGTTTGGACATTCAAGTAAAGTGATTTTTTTTTTCCAAGTCTGAATCCAGCTGATTATATCTCACTAAATTTCAACTATGGAATCAGGTTATTCCTTAATTGGCTTTTCGTCAATCATCAATATTCACATATGATTCCTGATGTGGCAATGGTAGAAGAAAACATCATCTTCAAAGTCAGTGTTTCTGCTAGTCCAGTCATTGGTAGCCACAGTTTGTCTTGTGAGTCAACAGAACAAGAAAAATGGCAGTGTGTTGAACAAACAAATAAACAAAGCCCCCAAACAACAAAAGAAAACCTACCAAGCACACGTTGAAGGCAAGATGGTTTTATATCTATACCTATGTTTTCAGTTGTGTAACTTTTGTCCATTTCTATTTCCTTTGTGTATCTTAGAGTACTATCGCCCCCAAAGCAGGACAAAATGATAGCCTTCTGAATACAACTAGCCAGTGTTTTAAATAGCATCCATAAAATGTATATCTAGCATTAGTGCCTAGAACATAAAGGTAGTGCTCATTCAATATTGGATTTTTATTA